>OY735230.1:38400502-38693002 GCA_963457665.1 Thysanoteuthis rhombus
AAAAGTATGTGTCTACCAAATGCTTGTGCAGATGTAAACTTGAAATTGTTTCAAGACAATTTGGGCACAGCCTATATTTCATGGTTAATATAACTCAATTTTTATGCTAGTCTGACTGTGAAAGAGTGTGAAAAAGCGTTAATTTTTCAAGAGGATCCCAAAATGCGAGGAATGGTAAAAGAAAACACTAAAAAATATCATACGCTAGTTTGAATGTCAAAAAGCACTAAATTTTTTAAAAGGGTCCCAAAATGCCAAGGATGGAAAAAAAAACTAAAAAAAAAGATGCACTAGTTTGAATGTCAAAAAGCACTAAAAAGTGCTAAATCAAAAATAATTAGCCCAAAAACACATAAGATGGCCAAAAAATGCTAAATTGGTAAAAAAAAATGCAAAAAATTGCTGAAATGTTCAAGTGTATCCGTGTTAATTTCGTGTTTTTTTGCACTGACAAAGCAAGAAAAACACTGAAATTAGCAATCTAAAGCACTAACTAAATTGGCTAGAGTTTTATTCTCTACTTTGAACTACTTTAATCAGTTTGTAATTTCATTGAATATAATATTAATGAGTATTTCTTATTTCTATGTAATGCAATGTTGAAAGATATTAATACCAACAACACCCATCAATTCACAGATTACTGAACAACTGTAGCCACCAAATGTGGCAGAGGATTCCTTCCCTTCTTATATATGCATGTGTTTGTGGATGTGTTTATGTCTTACAGCACTCCTGGCTGCACCATTTTGTCTGCAGACTTGAAAATTGGTTTTGGTACTCCACTAAACTCTTTCTAAAATAATTTTCTTTAAATTTTTGGTGGCCTTATTTGGCAGGTTTATTGATAACAACTAGGTTCTCAAGATGTTTCTAGATATTTGTTTTACTTTTTTTTCAGATGTTTCCAGTTGAAAATGACAGAGATGATAAATTGAATTTATTCTGACTATATTTAATCTTCAATGGAATTTTTTTTACATGACATTAAACTTTGACTCTGCAGTTGTTCAATTATTGACTGTGAAGGCAAGTTATTATTAAAGTAGCCAGGAATGGTTTAATCAAATTTATCTAACTTAATCAACACAACATTATTTTAGTTAACTGACCTTTTTGTGAGCAAATTAATTTCCTTTGTGCATTAGTTGTAAAGAATAACCAATAACTTGGCCTTCTGCAATTTCTTAAAACCTTTTCTATGGCAGTACATGTCCCAAGAATTAACTTGTTCTTTTTCAAGCAAAAACAACTCCACAGTTTTCCTGAAATAAAACTTAATAAGGGAAAAGTTATGTCCCTTCCATGAATTACAAAAATAAAAATAATTCAAAGGAATAGGTTGGAGAGAAAATAATATCAAGTCAGGATTTAGTAAAAATGAAAAAGTAACGTTTATAGTAAAAGAACAAAATCAGAATACACCATGAGGAAATGCAGGTACCAAAGTTTTAGTTCTAATAGAAAGTTCTTGGATGGAATCAAGTAACTGGGGGAATGAAACTCAGTGATGCTGACAGTGAAAATAAATGTTCCTAATTCACTTTTGTATATCATCAAGGATGTAATTCTAAAGACTGAAAATCCAAGCAACAGTATACATCAACAAAGCTGTGTGAGTTTTTTGGATAAACTTTGGCTCACTAGAAAAGATACTTTTTTAGAAGAAAAAATGTCATTGAATAGATAGAAAAACTGAAGGAGAGAGAAAAGAAAAGAGAATAAGGGTCAGACGTTACCTCCAAGGAGTGCCGAAATAAAGAGGGTTAATTTTCACGCCTCTCTAATTTTACACCGGATTTCTGCCAGCACCAGTAGTGGTCTGACAGCATTAGCAGGGTCAAAATAACCGGGAAGGATAGACCAAGGGCAGATAACTCGTCTGCTTACAAAAATATCTAAATTCAATACAATTTCAACTGTCAGCAATCCCTACAGTAGCAAGGCGTGAGTTCATGCAAGGACTCACAGCTTGCATTAGAACACCGATGAATGTTTTTTGTCTTTGAATTTCACCTTTAGCTTGGCTTGTAATTTTATCTTTAAGGAAATAATTTTGTGCAAAGGAAGCAATTCTAATTTTTGCTTTTTTATTTGTTGCTTTCTACAGGTTGTGGGTTCACGAAATAATGAGAGTGTTTTATGACCGGCTGGTTGATGACAAAGATCGTTCTTGGCTTTTCAAGTGAGTGTTGTTGATTATCTGCCAACGGCTTCCTCTTCTCGCAGCCCTTGCTCCTATTTTATCATCATTTCCCTTTAAGCCTTATTAATTACTGCTACCCACAACAAATAGGTTTAATCACCGTTGCTGGCTTTAAGTTATTCATGTGCTCTGACTTTAACAACTATCTATCTATCTATCTATCCAAAATTTGCCCAGCCCTGACTGTTCATAATGGAAACTTGAAATTTTGCACACACACACACACACACACACTCATTCTCCTAGATGAGTTGGGAAAATGTTTTTTTGAAAATTTCCCCCTAAATATGTTTTCATTTGAGGGTTCAATTTACAATGAAAGTTCTTGCCAAATAGGCCCCTTACTTTGTGTCAAGCAGCATCCATCCTTGTTGTTAAAATAAATTGTACTTTTAATGATCACAGCCGATTAAAGGCAGGAAAACCCTTTTTTCCAATTGAAAATGCCTATTTCCAATTTTTTAATTGATCACCCTATCAAGTGACTAACCAGACCTATTGTTTTAAAATCATGAATTTATGATTCAAACTATACTGGTAGAATTTTCATACAGGTAATTTGGTTCTATAACTAACACTGTCCTATTTATTATGCTTTATTTTATGGGTGGCTGTGATTCATAATTTCCTTTGGAAAGCTAGGTTTACATTTTTTATCTTCTTCTGTTGGAGCTACATTTTGTGATTTGTGTGGGCGGTGTTTCAAGATGCACTAACGTCTCTAGTACCTATGACCATCACTGACTGAAGGTCTGATATACTGAAATGGTATTTGCCGATTTAGCTCCCTTGGAGCTAGATCTAGCTTCTTTTTGGTGCATTTGGCTCTAAAAAGCCACTTATTGACTGATATGCCAAATCAAAATTTTAAAGGGAATGGCTATGAAGGAGTGTGAAGAATGGGGTTTTTAAGGAAGGGGGCTTCTGAAGGTATTTAATCTATAAGATCAAACTAGCACATCTATGCTCTGCTTTTCAGGCTTGTTTTTTCTTTTTTTTATCAGAGACACATTTATGTATACAAAGGAAGATATTGATGCAAAAGTTTCCAGCATCCTTCTGACTAATATCATTGCATCATTATTCAGTCATCAAAGTATTTTTCTCGGCTGTTCATGATCTGGCACCACGTTTCACCTAAATAATGTATTCAGTCATAAAAGAACAATTCCACTTCTGATTCAATGAATTCTTTGAGGAATTTTCCAATATCTTTAACTTGTTAGAACTGCTAACCTGTCAAGTAGAGTTGAACAGACTGCAATAAGTGATGGTTTGGAAGTGACAGGTCTGGAGAATACACTGTTGTCGCATGCTTATTTGCAATATGAAGACAGGCACTGTCATACAAAATTACCATTCGACTTCCTTTCCCAGAAATAGGATCTTCTTTTCCAATGCATCATATCAAGAAACCTAATGTGTTTTATAAGTTTTTTGGGGTTCCAGTCGGTACATCACCCTGGGGCCCGGCAGAACAACAGGGGCCAGGGAGAGTTAAAGAAGGTCTGCAAATAAAAAGTCAATACAATCTGTCCATTAATGAAAGAGGTTGATTCCATAATTTACAGGCAAACAAATACAGTATGGCGTTCTATTAAGGTCATATCACACAAAAACATGATTGCTAAAGAATGATGATGTTTATTCAGCGGGGGAGGGTAGATTAAAAAACTTTCCACCTCCTTCTAAAATTCTTCTCTGAGCTTCTGGTTCCAACAACACGGAAAATTGAATTTCCTTTGAATATATAATTCGACAGCATGTTTGTTTATTACATGTATCTATCTATTTACAAAAAAAAAATATGTATGTGAATGAATCCTGGCAAAAGCAGACTTTTATAAGAACAAGAAAAATTGTCTTTCAGTGTAGGTGATGATGATGATAGTGATGGTGATAGTGATTATGTGGGGGTGGTAATCTTGATAGTATGGTGATGATGGTGATGCTGGTGATTATGTGGGGGTGGTGTTGGTGATGATGATTATGTGGGGGTGTTAGTGTTGATAGTATGGTGGTGATGGTAGTGATGAAGATAAGGGTGATTATGTGGGAGTGGTGTTGGTGATGATGGTGATGATGATGATTATGTGGGGGTGGTAGTGTTGATAGTATGGTAATGATGGTGGTGATGAAGATGCTGGTGATTATGTGGGGGGTATTGGTGATGATGATGATTATGTGGGGGTGATAGTTTTGATAGTATGGTGGTGATGGTAGTGAAGAAGATGAGGGTGATTATGTGGGAGTGGTGTTGGTGATTATGTGGGGGTGGTAGTGTTGATAGTATGGTGATGGTAATGATGGTGATGTTGATAGTGGTAGTGATGATGGTGCTGATAATATTGATGATGATGATTCAACTCTATTCAAATTCATATCTCTTCTTTTCTTCCTAGGAACTGTGAGATTCTAGTGAAAGATGTATTCAAAGAAAATTTTGATATCATATTTGCTCATTTAATAAGCCAAGGCAAAAAGGTAAGTTCTTCAATCCAAGCTTATCTCTTCACCAACATTTTTTTTTTTTTCCCAAAATTTTTTTTCCTGACTTTTCAGCTCTTGGTAACTGGAGACATTAGTATATTGAGTAAAAATTAAAGATAACTGTTGAAGCTTGCCAGTATTTGAATAGGTAACTAATTAACTCTCAAATTCATACAATGTTGATATCAAAGAAAATATCCACTGATCAAAGTTACTCTTTTTTGAGAAATAGGTGATTTTTTAAATTTTTCTTCTGATACATTCAATACATCTCTGTAACACACTTTTCAGTCAGTTGGCCCTCTAATACATGTCTTGAACATCAATTTTCTCAGCTGTATCATGTGGGATTGATATGAAACTTGGTCTAGGCTTTCGTGTGATCTGTCCTTATCTTACTATTCCTCCTCCAGCTACAACTACAATTAGTAATGTTAAACATCAATTTTTTTAGCCATATGCTGTTTGATTGATATGAAACTTTTGGGTGAACCATCCTCATTTTCTTCCTTTTCCTCCTTCTCCCACTACACTTGGTGGATGGTGGACAAATTGTTGAAGCTATAGTTCCTGTTTAATTCCATTTGATATAATAAATGAAACAAAATTTGTTTCCTTCACTGAAGAGCTCCACAGTCAATTAGGAGAGCTATCAAGAGGTTTATGAATTTGAGAGTTAAGGACTTCAAGTGCGTCTTTTCCAATGGAAGAAATAGCCTTAGGTTTGCAGAATGACTGGGTTCTGTGGAAAGTAAACATTGTTTTGTATGGAGGGTTACATTTCACAGTTGTTAAGTCTCGTTTTGAAATCCATCAATCCCTCGTTCTGATAGTTTACCAGCATATGATATCTGAAGTGGGAGTTTTGTTACTCAATATCTATTGCTAATACCCTTAGCTGGAGAGACTGAGAAATTGATTGGATAATAGGTCTGATCAGTCACTCAAAAGAAACTGTCAAGTGACCAATCTATTTTGGCAATGTACTGTGTTGGGGTGATCAATTTAAAATTTCTGATTAATAGATTATTTACTTCTCTCGAACTTTCATTAGGTATTGATCATTAAAAAAAGTCAGAATTAAATTTTTTTCAAAAAGCATGAATACTTCTTGACACAACCGAAAGGAACAATTTGGGATAACTTACATAGCAAATTGAATGCCACACCAAAAATATTGGGGGGGGGGTTAAAAAAAACAACATTTTTACTAGACACGATAGGAATGTTGCAAATTTCAGCCCTTCATGAAAACTGAAGTCTTGACAGTTTCGGTTGATGGTTTCTAATCATATTTTTCTGTAGTTGAATTTTTCTATCATATTTTACTGAAGTTAAATTTCATTTTGCAATTCAAAATCCATTGGTTCAGAGAGCTCATCCAGCCTCTTAAGCAGGTCGTGTTCCAAAATTTGAAAAAGTCGAGTATCTAAAAATCGAAAAATGATTCAAAACTGCCATTAATTAATTTTAAATAGATTTTTTCTGTCTGAATTTTTTAGATGAAGGAATATCATTAAGTAAAGTTTTTTTTTCACAATCTCTTGTCCTCATCTTAGTTCAATTTTTTTCAACATAACGTTTCGGCCATTGTACTTTACAGCCATCTTCAGGTGATGAATGGGGGTGTATTTTTTAGCATTGAGACAGAGTATGCCCGTCTCGTTGATCGTATGGATACGTTTGCATTTGATTGTCTAATATTGGGTGTGGTTTTTCCTGGAACTCTGGCACAAGTGACCTGACCCCCGGTTTTCTAACATAAACAAAATACAGTTAGTACAATTGGCTGAGTCTGACAAAGATGTTTTTTGCCACTACCCCTAAACGAATCAACACCAGACAACCATGGATTTTTGACACCAACTACAGCCAACAACTGTGGAAACAAAAAACAAAAAAAAAATCGACCACACCCGATTTTAGTCAATGGAATGCAAATGTTTCCATGTGATCGATCAGACAGTCGTTCTTCATCTCAATGATCAAAGATACACCCATTCATCAACTGAAGATGCCCGTAAAATACAATAGCCGAAACATTGTTTTAAAAAAAAATGAACCAAGCTGAGGACATTTATGTAATAGACTTTTGCTGGTTGTTATTTTCAATAATTTTGCTATCTTGATGAAAATCACTGATTATTGTTTAATATATTGTTGAGTCATATTATGTATAAAAAGAGTAATACTTTGTCCGTAGATTTGATTTGAAACCGGAAGGTGTTCAACTCATTATCAACACTAAAGAAACATGATAAAATCATCAATAATGAGCGAAAGACTTAGATTAACGAGGCTATCTATTACAGGTAAACAAGGAAAGATTGTTAACTTAAAAGACACTCAAGAAACAGTATAAATAAACTTTTTTAGAAAATTCTAATCATCTTCTGAAAAACAGTACTGACAATCTGAATCCGCCCCTGGTTCATCTGCTGAAAAATTCAGAGTTTTTATTGTCCAACATTCACTGTTAATAGCCATAGCTCGAGAGACCAAGCATTTGATTGGATAAAAAAGCCGAAGAAAACTTATAGAAATCAATTTTTTTCCCTTCCCAGTTGACAACTAGCAAGCAGATATCTTAAAGGCAATGTTTTGAATCAAATCTCCCACAGCTTTGCTAATTATCACCTTCCAAATAATCTGCTCTTTTATTTATTTCAAGATTTTTTCAGAAACTGTCATTTGAAACTGTCAATATTTTCTTCAGTTTTCAAGTTGGTTTGGCTCGCTGGCCAGCTATCTATGTAACCTATGTAGAGGTTGCACCAATGTAGCTAAACAGCTGGAAATTTAAACATTCCCTCACTATGCCCAGTTTAAACTTTGTTTTTATTTAATTTTGAATCCTTCTGCTAAAATAGGTTTTCGGTGGGTGTCCAATTTACAATGTTTAAATTGGTCCTATTAGTTTGTGTCTGGCAAGATTCTAAAATCCAGACTTTTTTAGTGATCACAGTCCAACAAAAAGTGGGGGGTAGTAACTTATTCATTCATTCATCTTTTTTTTTGAATTTTTTTAATTGATCACCCCAACATGGCATGCTGCCAAAAGACATTGGTCATGTGACAGTTTTGTATTGAGTGACTATCCAGACCGTTTTTTAGTAGTATTATTATCATTATTATTTCAAGATTTTTCTTTTCTTTTCTGTTCATCTTTCCTTTGTGCAAAGATTTCTAGCAAATTATTGCATCGTTTTCTTTTTGTTTTAAATTCCCCCAAATTTCACCTTGACCTTCTCTCCCCGCATATCAGATGATCCTCTTCACCCTTGTATCAGTTTATATTTCTTATTGATTTGAATGTGCATGTGATAAGAGAATCCATCCAACCCATCACTTGACATAAGAATTCCTGATTTCACTCTTCAATAAAAAATTTTTTTTTTGAA
Organism: Thysanoteuthis rhombus; assembly: GCA_963457665.1. Taxonomy (NCBI): domain Eukaryota; kingdom Metazoa; phylum Mollusca; class Cephalopoda; order Oegopsida; family Thysanoteuthidae; genus Thysanoteuthis; species Thysanoteuthis major. Next base: position 38,408,600 of record OY735230.1, read on the forward strand.
TGAATCTGTCTCTACTTGGTGAAATATAAGATGCTATTACATTTTTTTCCCAGGATTCCATTTTCTCCATCTACGTGGGCTTTCTCCATTCATGTGGATTTTCTTCCTTTCTCCATTCATGTAAATTTTCTTCCTTTCTCCATTCATGTGGATATTCTTCCTTTCTCCATTCACATGGATTTTCTTCCTTTCTCCATTCATGTGGATTTTCTTCCTTTCTCCATTCATGTGGATTTTCTTCCTTTCTCCATTCATGTGGATTTTCTTCCTTTCTCCATTCATGTGGATTTTCTTCCTTTCTCCATTCACATGGATTTTCTTCCTTTCTCCATTCATGTGGATTTTCTTCCTTTCTCCATTCATGTGGATTTTTTTTCTTTTTCCATCCATGTGGATTTTTTTTCTTTTTCCATCCATGTGGATTTTTTTTCTTTTTCCATTCATGTGGATTTTTTTTCTTTCTCCATCCATGTAGATTTTTTTTCTTTCTCCATCCATGTGGATTTTTTTTCTTTCTCCATCCATGTGGATTTTTTTTCTTTCTCCATCCATGTGGATTTTTTTTCTTTCTCCATCCATGTGGATTTTTTTTCTTTCTCCATCCATGTGGATTTTTTTTCTTTCTCCATCCATGTGGATTTTTTTTCTTTCTCCATCCATGTGGATTTTTTTCCTTTTTCCATTCATATTTATCCATTCTTATTCCCTACAATTTGTCCTTTTTCTACACATTTTTATGTTATTCAACATTTTTACATCCTTTTTTTTTCATCCGAAATCTCCTCAAGAATTGTTATTATTAAAATCTCAAATTTTTGGAAACTAACAGACAACAGAATTAACAGAACAATAGAACATTTTCCTTAGTATTTGACCTATCAGCTGTGGTGTTCCAAGGGTTGGTGCCACACACACCAAAAAATAAGATTGGCTAAATCTGCCAAGATCTGAAGATATGAGCAGAAAAAATGAGAATTTTGTTTTCTCTAAAATAAAGAAAGCCCACAACAAATCTTGCTTTACTCGATTGTTCCTTATCTGCAAAAATGGTTTTTATCTCGTATTCTTCCATTTACTCCCCAAAATAGGAAACCATTTATCTAGCATCTGTCCAACAGTAATCATATCGCTGTAAAACCCTGTTGACTTTAACTGCGTTCTGTAAACAATTCTAAATTGGACATTTGTGGGCAATCATATAGCTCAAGCAGAAATGCACCCGTATAACTACTTCTGTCTCATTCTCCCACAAGTCTTTCTCACAAATTTCATCCACCCACAACTTAATTTCCTTATTTTTTATCATGTATATCCTATTCTCCTTTGTGTATTGGTACATACATAATACATTCTGTGTCATGAGGTCGTCTGGTGTCCTCGAGATGATATATAACAGTAAATCAGGGAAAAAACCCGTGGCTTTGAAATAAGAAGACCATAAGGAGAGGAAAAAACATTTTAAATCTCCAGTTCTACTTTCTCTAAAGAGCAATAAAAAGCTTACTAACCATTTTGAGAAAGATGTCTTTTTCAAACATAGTAAATAATTCATTCATCTTCCATGTTTCATTCACTCTTCATTTACCAGACTAATTTCATTCACCCATAAAATAATTTTGTTCACCTACAAAATAATTTCAATCACCCTTGGGTGGATGATTCACCAATTTAAGAATCACTGATCTCAGTCTGTTAGAACAAGATAATTGAATCAGTTCCTGATAGAAAGGTACACAAACAATGCATCTTCCCGATAGTCACCCACGGAGCTGAAACATGGAACCTAATCAAAAGACTAGTTTGCAAACTGAGAACCATACAATGTGCAGAGAAAATCATGCTCGGCATCACATGGAGACAATTTCTTAGGATCCCTGTTGTGAGTTGTGATATCCAGCGTTTTTTCTGATATTCTTGCAACATGGCCAGCCCATTGTCATTTTATTTTTTAATGATTTCTATGAAATCTTTGATGCCTGTTTTTTTCTCTTACGTGCTGCTCTGTTTTTGATCTCTGTATATGATATGGAACAAGATTCTTTCTTGTGCACATTGAATGGTTTTTGGCTTGAGGGTCAATCTTTTGGTTAGGTTCCATGTTCCAGCTCCATAGGTGACTATCAGGAGGGTACCCTTCTTCTTAGGATCAATGAGATTTTTTTGTTCTCGGAGATTGAGCTGGCTCTACCAAATGCTTGCCAATCTCGAGTGATTCTTCACTTGATTTCTTCTACTTTTGGGGATTTTATGGAGATTTGTTGTCCTGGGTAGATGTAATGGTCTACTTTCTCCAGCTCCTCATTTTCTATTCTAATTATTGTGTCTTTGTCCTCAACATGTTGTACATGACATTTGTTTTACTGGAGTTCATGTGAAGACCTACTTTCTTGCTCTCTTCATTCAATTTGTCTTTGGAAATCATGAAGGCTCTCCGCAAAAAGGATGATGTCATCAGTAAATCTGGGGTTACTTATGTTTTTTCTGTTCACTCTGATTCATTTGTTTTCCCAATCTAGGTTTTGGAAACATACTTACTGCCACTTTGGACTGTTTTGGGGCCTTTGCACTTGAAGTGGAAGGGGAGCAATCTTCTAAATGGGAATGGCTGAAGCCATGGCCAGCATTTTATAGTTTTTATGGTCCTAAATCCCCAGTACCAAATTTCAACTCAATCTAACAATCTATAAAGCAACTTCATTGGAAGAAATGGCAAATCGTGCAGACCCCCTTTGCCAAATGGGTTCTGCGAGTGGATCTTCGCTTTGCTGCGATGATAATAAAAAAAAAAAGACTTTTAAAAAAACAAACTATTTATCATACATGCAGATTTTTATGCTCAGTATGGATAGAAGTGATAATTCTTTTGATAACAAACTGTAGGGGATTAAATGATTTCATGCCTTCATCCCCCTCCTCCTTCTCTCCAACCTTGTTTCTGATTTGACCAACACTCTTCCAGCTCCAAAAAGGAGTAAGGCAAGGCGATACCAGCTCACCCAAACTCATTACAGCCTGCCTCAAGATGATCTTCCGAAACCTGGACTGGGAGAATAGAGGACTCAAAATAGATGGTGAATATCTGAGCAACCTAAGATTTGCAAATGACATCGCCCCCTATGTAGAGAACCTATATAACCTCCAATTAATACTAATGAACTAAACGAAGGAAGCAAGAGATTTGGCCTACTCATAAGCAATAACTACATTGAGATTAAGAACACAACTGTCAAAATTGTGGATGTAAAACTGGAGAAAGTAGGCCACGACATGTACCTAGGGTAACAAATCTCTATGAAACCAGCTAAAGAAGAAATCAAGCAAAAAATCACTCTAGGATGGCAAGTCTTTGGCAAAGCAAGCTCAATCTTCAAGAACAAGACGATCCCATTAATCCTAAAAAGAAGAGGATACAACCAATGCATCATCCTGATGAATGGAACCTAACCAAGAGACAGACCCTCAAACTGAAAAGCATGCAACGTGCACATGAGAGAATCATGCTCAACCTCACATGGAGAGATCACAAGATAGCACAGTATATCCGGGAGAAAACAGGAGTCCGCGACATCATAGATCTACTAGAAAACTTAAATGGCAATGGGCCAGTAATGTTGTAAGAATGGCAGACGACTTACAACTCACAATATTGATCCCCTGAGATCATATGCAAAACAGGCTGGCAGACAACAAGATGGAGAAACGAACTAGACAAATTCAGAAAATACTGGCTCTGTGACGCCCACAATAGAGAAATGTGGCAAATCCTGGGGAAGGTCTATATCCAATGATGAACAATAAAAGACTGATCATGATGATGAATGCCATTAATACTCAGCATTTCTTCCCAACAAAGCACAACCAAAAGATTTTGGAATCAATATTTTGGATATTATAGTCATGGTTTTAATAGAAATTCAATTCTTCTCACGAAATTCATTTTATTTTTAATGTTGACATGAGATTTTTAGTAGGGTATTGAGAAAAATGTTGCAGAAGGAATTGAATAGGATTCCTGAATGAGGAGGTTTTTTGGCAATTGGGGGTGATCAATTTAAAAGGGGTGATCAATAAATGAGTTTCTTCTCTCGTCTTTTGATGGGCAGTGATCCCTGAAAAAAGTTTAAATCTTCAAAAACAAGTATGAGCGGAAACTAAGGGATCAATTTAGCATAAACTTTCATTGTAAATTAAACCCTCACTAAAAATAAACTATGATGGGGATTTTAAAGAACATTGAGAACGTTTTGCGTAAGTGTTGAAAATTTCAGCCTTCTAGCTCCATTGGTTTGGCCTGTATGCAAACTTGTCATCTCTACCATACTTTTGATACAATGCAGTTACTTAACTCTTTTAGGTACGTATCAATACATATTTAGTTAGTTACTCAATAGAAACTGTCATATGATTGATGTCTTTTGGCAGCATGTATTGGGGCTTATCAATTAGAGTGTTGGCTCATTATCATATGTAGAAGGAAACAGTTATTTCATTTGTCTTTTTTATTAATTCTCCCCTTCTCCCAAATAAGGCAAGTGATATAACTCGTCCATTGATCACCCTTTTTTCCAACTTTTAATTGATCACCCCAAAGCTGGATGCTGCCAAAAGATATTGGTCATGTGACATTTTTTACTGAATGACTAACCAGGCTTATTTATGCAATTATCGTGAATTGCATTTTTTTTTCCTTCTGCTGCATAACTTTCTTTTCGTAATTTTCTCCTTCGGCTTAGTTTTCATTACCTAAATCCTGTCTCCGAGTTTTCTTTCTATTTTCATGTTGGTTTGATTTACACCAACTGACAATTGTGCTACTGCAGGCATTAACTCTAGTTTAGTGGTCTTGTAGGCGTAAATTCTAGTTAATCCAGTAACTCCCTTTAATTCAGCGACACCCTTAAATGATAAATAAGAACAAATTGATTTCTGGGGTTATAGTGAACGGCAAGGGCAATTCATTATTTTGTGGCCAGCTACTGGTTACTTTTGCTTTGGGATTGTATAATAGATCCATTGAATAATCAATTCTTTTTCTTAATACCAATGTAATATCTAATTACCTGTAAAGACGTAGATGTCATGTTGAGTTCTAAATTTTCAGGTGACGGAAGAAGATCTACGCAGCTTAATCTTTGGAGATTACATGAATCCAGATGCTGAGGAAGAAGACCGTGTCTACATGGAAGTGAAGTCTCTAGAAGATATGTATCAAGTAGTTAACTTGTGCATGGAAGATTATAACAATACACACAAAAATCGGATGGACCTTGTCATATTCAGGTATTATCATGGCTTGGCTTTGCATACAATGATTAAGGGGAGAGTCCACATCTGTTGAGAGGTCCACTGATGGCCAGAAGGGCTCAGGAATAGTGCCGGATTATCTATGTATCAGAAGTAGCATTTGCTACAGGCCCCACGATTTCAAAGACCCCTTGCTAAATGTTTGCTAAGTATCAATTCCGATTCGGTGATTCAGAACTTGCTTTAGTATTATACTGCCTTTAACTTTTATGGTCAACAGATTTTATTGATCATTTTTACAAATTTCTTGGAATAGCTAAAAAAATGTTTGTTTTTTTTTCAATAGATGAATAGAAAAATTGTTTCAATGTACTGTATATTCTACTTTGCTTTGGGAAAATTCTCTGGCAAACATAAGTGGCTTAGCTGCATGTGATGATCATAAAGAAAGACAGGCATCTGCTTTCTGATTCCCTCTTTAATGAAGCCATTACATGTCGTCCAAGTGTCATAAGTCTTATTCACAATAAATTCACTGCTGTCTTAGTTTTGTTTCTTCTTTCAAGACATACAGTGAGAGTAAAATGTATCTGATACATTGCAAAAAACCAAAGCCAACACAAGGGTTTGAAAATGGCCCCTGAGCCCCCAATGTAGGAGGGAGTCCTTGAAAGTTTTATAAATCATTGTTCACCCACGGCATTTCTACTAATATTATATAATAACAAGGATATACTTGTACCAATGTGAATTGCATAAATACTAATTTAGCCTTTGGGATTATTTTTCACCAATCAAGTGATAGTACAAGTCTATTCATTTCAATTTTTTTTTTCATTGAATCTCCCAAATGTTGGAAGGGGGTCCCCAAAGAACCAAGGCCCCCAGGCCCCCTAATCTCTATCTATCCCTACCTACATCACTGTATCTTTTTCCTTTGTAAATAACTCTTTTGTTTTCCCCACAATTTCCAGGTATGTTTTAGAGCATCTTTCCCGTATTTGCCGTATTTTACGCTCACCTGGCGGCAATGCTCTTCTCGTTGGAGTTGGTGGTAGTGGGCGCCAATCACTGACCAGACTGGCCACTGCTATGGCTGGCTACCAGTTGTTCCAACCTGAGATCTCCAAGAATTATGGCAAGGTGGAATGGAGAGAAGACATCAAGGTAAAGAATATTTCCTAGAAACATTTTTTATGAGGGGGCTATCAAAAATTACCATCTCTCTCTGAAATATCTAAACTTTGACAATCAGATTTGAACAGGAATTTCAATTCATATACAAGGGTAAATCAAAAAGTATCATACAAATCTTTATATTCATTAAAGAGACAATTTAGTAAGCTTAAGTTGATGTTACAAATAAGGTTTCAACATGTTTCGTTAGTCTGATCTAACTTCCTCAGAAAATGTATGAATATTCAGATACGTAGTTTTATATGTGAAGCTATTGTTTCTCAACATTTTCTTTATCTAGATCTATACACACTTGAAGGTTTTCATCTCTTTAACGCTACCCTAAAGAATTCTGTGATCTTCAATTTACACAAAGTCAAAACAGCAGTTTTGGCATCTTTGCAGGAATTATATAATTCTCACTGAGTTTAAAGAAGAAAAAAAAATTATCAAGTAATATCAGTGGCATAGGCTGCTTTGTATCTGGGTGTACTGTATGCTATGAATGCACAAAACATAAAAATATTTTAGTATGTGTATAAAAGCAATTGATAGTTGAAGCTTTTTTGGCACAATGAAAGGAAGGTGGTCCCAATTGTAAAAATTTGAATTTGACACTATTATCTGCAGATAAGATTATCCAATCAAAATTTTGTTTTTCTTTTTTTAATTCTCTTATTTCTTTTTATTTGCTCACTCTTTGTAAAATTGAATGAGCGAGGGTGTGAAACTTTACAATTGGGACTACCGGCCCTACATTGTACTAAAAAGGTTTTTACTGTCCATTGCTTTTTATAGACACTAAAATAGTTTTGCATTTCTGTGCATCCATAGCACACAACACAACCATGATACAAAATACCACTGAGTAATGTAGGCTTTAAATGTCATTGAAGTTGTGAAAATGGTTTTGTGTACAGGTGCCGGTACACATACCACACTTTGAGAAGCACTGGTATACACGCAGCACAATATCTAAAAGTTTATTTTTATTTCTTAGATTACTAACTTGCTAATGTCAAACTGATTGTTTGATCTGATATCATCTGCTGGAGCTTGTGGTAAACTAAACTTTTAATTAATTTTCTTGCTTAAAGATTAAGAAAAATTGGCTGTTATAAGGCTTTAAGTAATGTTGGTTGATCAAAGATAAAACTAAGCACACCAATTTTTTTCTGCTTTCAGTACAAACTTTGTAATTAAATCTTTGATTGAATTATCTTGGCCATGCAAAGTTCATACGCAATAACTAAGAAAGGGAGAATGTGAGAAGGTTTTATGTACGTATGTATCATCAGGGCTAGCCTTAGGAGCTAGGGGGCCTAATTGGAAACATTTTTGCAGGATCCCCAAAGTTCAAAGCCAAGGTCTACAGAATCTTTGAGATATGAATGAGATAAGTTCATTTGAGACTTTGTATCACTATGGTAGGATCGAAAGCCATTGGAATTCAGAGAAATGAGTTTTATATATAATTAATAACCGTGTTATTTAATTGAAGTAAAGTAAAGAAAAAAATACAAAATAGATTACCCTAGCACACGGGGTCTAATTAGGAGCAATTGGTCCAATTGGCTCAAAGCCAGCTCTGTGTATCATCATTCTCTGCTTATACTTCCATCGAGGGTGTCACTGAGTATACAGAGGCAACTATCAGCAAGATCCATTTCCGGCTTGCCAAACCTGTCAAAGCTTTTTTCTACTTTCTGCACCTGATAATCCTCTATGGTCACCCATCAACGTATTGACTAGGATCAACATTGTTTAACTTTAGTGATCTTATGAGATCTGGCATCTTCAATATGATTAGGCCATAATTTTTAGTCTCGAGAAGAGATTCTTCAATCCTAGTGCTTGTGCTGAGTGCTTTTCAGAGAGGCATTAAAGTGTTTGGTATGACTCAGAAGTGGATTAAACCACAGACTACCAAAATGGAGGGTGAGCATTCTACCACTTGGCCACAGTGATCGATATGTCAGTAGGTTGTTATTATCAAAATTGCAAGCAAATGACTATAATTGTCTGAGACCTTTTAATAAAAAAAATGAAATGTATTGCTGGGTCTTTTCAGTAGGAGACATTTCTTGTACATTTGACCAAAATAAAAATGTTTTTTTAATCTAGTCTGGTTTTTGAAACCTCCATTCAAGAAGAGACTTCAGTTCTCCGGCAATTTTCAAAAAGATTTTACATTATTTTTTAGATTTTTCAGGCTTTCTCAGATATACTGCCCCCACCTCAGGATTGTGAGGTCTGCTGGTCCCACATTCTGCCTTTGTCATTTTGTGGGTGATTATTGCCCTATAATCAAGTTCATTCATTTCTTGCTGTTTTTAAATAATCAGCTGTATAATTAGGCAACTTACTAAACAAAAGTCTCAGTAACCACAACAAAAAATATATAGCTATGATGTAGAGGAGAGCAGAATTTCTTGATCCACTTCAAAATTCAATCACTTCTTTTGTAGACCTTTGCCCAATGTTTCTCTAAATTTCAATGATATTCATTGAGAAATTATGGAGATATTGTGTTGTGTAGACATTTATATTGCTATGATGTTTGGGAGGTAACTCTACATAGATCATTTCTCCCGTAGCCTATTGCCCATCCTTCCACAAAATTCCATTCAAATTGTATGAGAACTTTTGAGATATCATGTGGACAGACAGAAAGATAGAAAGACTGGAAGATGGACAATGGTGAATATATATATACCTCTTCCAATTTTGACAAAGGTGTAAAAAAAATTGATACTATTTTTTTTCATGACAGACTTTTTTATAATGTCCTTCTATAAATGGTTATATAATCATTATTTCTTCAGATTGTCTTAAAAGGAGCCGGCTCATTGTGTAAGCAGACGGCTTTCTTGATCACAGACACACAGATTAAAGAAGAGTCCTTCCTTGAGGATATAGACAGTTTGCTCAATACTGGATTTGTGCCCAATCTTTTCACCCCAGAAGAAAAAGCTGAGATAATGGAGGTAAGCAACACAAACAAATGGCTTTGGAAAATGGGGGACTAAGACACAACAGTCTATGGGATTAGGCCTTTGTGGGGCCTGTGTTATAAAGGGGCCTTGAATTTTAAAAAATATATAAATTGTCTATTTTTTTCCATTTGCTTCATAACCAGATAATACGACAAATATGTCTGATATTTCAGTAATAGTATTACTTGGAGGCGGACTGGCCCACTGAGATACCGTGAACAATAAGTTGGTAGATTTGTTTGCTTGGAAAAAAATTTGTTTTGTAATTTTCCTTGCTTACTGAAGCTTGTTTTATCATTTTGAACAATCCTTTTTCATTTATTTTTTCTAAGTGATTGTTTATTGTCGATATTCAATAATTAAATTTAAACTTGTTACAGTGCTGTTTTCATTCCTGTAAAGCAAGCTGCAATCCACAAGTTACTTGACTGAATGCATTGCATTCTAAATTGTATGTACCCTAATTTAGAAATAGGTAACATCCTGATAAGAAATTACAAATAGGAACCAAAATATGATATTTGCCTACTTGAAACCAATGCTGCTATTTGATCCTTCTGCTAAATTTTAGGATTAGATGGGCATGTTTTACATGTTTTCATGGTGAAAATATTTTGCCCAATCATCCTCTGTTATTACTTTTTCTTTTTTTTCTTTTTGAAGTTGCTATGATTTCAATTTCAAATTTATACATTGTGAATGTATCACATAGGTAGCTTGCTCCTATTAATTACTGTAATAAAATAATAACTCCAATTAGTAATAATTGACTGAAATTGTTAACCTTAAACACCCAGTCATTCATGAAAGTTGAAGGCAGCATAATACTATAGAATGAAAGGAAGTGCAAAATAACTGAATTGAAATTGATTGCTTCTACTTATATTTAATGCGGAGCCCTTGAAAATGCAAGGCCCCTAGCAAATACTACTTTTGCTACATAGTTAATTTAGCACTCTACCTTTACCAACAATAAGATGAAAAACAAACATTTTTATTTGCAGGCTGTTCGTTCCAAAGCCCAGTCTGGGAATGTAAATGAGGAACTTAGTCCACTTGCCCTCTTTGACTTCTTCATAAAACAATGCCAACAGAATTTGCATATCATGATTGCATTCAGTCCTATTGGCGATGCCTTCCGCAACCGACTACGACAATTCCCGTCTCTCATCAACTGCTGCACCATTGACTGGTTTCAGGTAAAACCACACTTTTTATTATTGAGAACCATTTTAAAAATTTACATCAATTTGGCATTGTATAAAATGGAGAAAAAAATTTCAAAAAGTATTGTTAAAAAAGAAAATGTTTGCATGATCTTTTGATGATTTATTAAAAACTTTTCAATACATGGAGTTCCATCTTTGGCAAATAATTATTTGGCCATGCGAAAGTATTTATAATTAGTACTGAAGTGCTTAAAGATTTTCCCCATTTTTAGCTGTTTTTTCCACATTTTCTGACCATCTTTAGCATCTTCAATTGTTTTGGGGCTGGTCTTTTTTATTCAGCGCTTTTTGGCAGTCAATTTGATAACATTAAAATATTTTCCTTTTTTTTTGACAACACTGAATTTTAGTCTTTGCTATTTTTTCTGCAGCCAACCATGCCAATGGTCATAGAAAAAGATATTAAAAATACATAAAAATGATGATTTAACAATCAAATTCATAGAATATATGAAGGGAAATAACTCCTGACTGAAATTACTCTCTTTGACCATTCAGTGATTTTGGGGAAAAAAATTTCTATTCAATTGACAGAGTTCCATTATTTTTTAGTTCTATTCACTGAAGAGTTCCTCTGTCAATGCAAGCGGTTTCAAGCAGTCCATGAATTCAAGATTTAATTATACATATAATAGTCTTATTTTGTCAGTAACACTATATTAAGCACTGACCACTTCATTGATTTCTTGCCACTTGCATCCACGCCAGTCAAAGGTTTGGGGCTGGAGGTATTTGGTGTGTGTTTTTGAGCATAGTGTAAAGATCAGCCTCCTAAGAGAATTAATGGTGTACTCTCTACATGATCCCCTGTTGCTTACAGCTCCTGGGATACATAGTTTGTCATCTGTCTAGGTACTGACAAGGCTCGATGTTGCATAACTTTGGTAATTGTATGAGGACCACTGTATTCAAAGCAATTTAGCCATAACTTCCCGAACACTGACAATCCCTTTTTTTCCTGATTTTCAAAGTATTTCTATATTGAAATTATATGCAATATGTTCACATTATTTATCCTGTCAATAACATTTGTATGAATTCCTGACCACTAACAATCCCTTCTTCCTGATTTTCAATGCTCAGCATGCTGATTGAAGGCTGAAACCTCAATATCTAGATTTTTTTTGTATGTTCAATATCTACTAATGGACTCAGCTGTAAAAATGGGTACCCAAATAACATTGTACAGGGGTTGGAAAACCCTGCACATACTAGTCAAGTTGATATTTTGCATAAATTTTCTATAAATAATGAATAAGTTTTGAATGATCAACCTTCTAAATTCATATTACTGTGGCAGTGCTCGTACTGAAGGAGCATGTTCAAAATGGACCGGAGATATGGTGTGTGGAGCAGCCTGCCATAATTGTCATGTACAATAATTTTCTGTTTGTTGTACAAAACTACTGTTAGGCAATATTCTAATTACTTCTCTTCAGTGTGGCCAATTTAGATATTTCATATTTGAATTTATTTGATTTAAAAAACGGAAATTAAGGGAGATAATTGATTGAAGCTCCGAAGAGAGATCTATAATCTGTAATTTCTTTTTCATTTTTATTAGATTTCTTGGGAAATACCAATCCAAAAAACTTGAAACTCAACATTGTACTGCCTTATGTACTGTCTAATATATCTGGTGAACGTCAACTTTGTACAATGGTAGATTGTTGAGTAAGCTGTAGTTTGATCTACCAGCAAGTCATAACAGAGACTTCAAAATGGTATTAAATGCCTATCCACTTGGTAAATATGCAAAAATGGTACTAAATGCCTATCCACTTGGTAAATATGCAAAAATGGTACTAAATGCCTATCAACACAAGGACTACAATTGAGGAACCCCTCCCTAATGCGAAGAGGTTATGGCTAAATCACATAGGATAAATCGGTTCTTGTGAGATCATTAAAGTTAAGCAATGTCAAGCCTAGTCAGTACCTAGATGGGTGACCATTGAGGAATACTAGGTGCCATAATCAGAACAAAGCTTCAACAGGCCGGGCAAGCCAGAAATGGGTCTTACTAATGATTGCACATGTGTACCTCACCCTGTGACACCATCAAGGGTATGAGCAGAGAACGATGATATATGTACACATTAAATGAAGCATAATTACACACAAAAAAAATGAGGAAAGAATTGTCAGGTATTAATTTTGGTCATTTTTTTGTCTTGGTTGAAAGGCTTGGCCTGATGATGCACTGGAACGAGTGGCCATCAAGTTCCTTGAAGTTGTTGATTTGAGTGACAACGAGCGGCAAGAGACAGTCCACATCTGCAAATATTTTCACCAGAGTGCTTGTACATTATCAGAACAGTAAGTCACACTTGTTATTTCTTATAGAAAAAGAAAAAAACTATATATTTATGCATAAAATATATAATGTATGTCTCTGTGCCTATTTTTCTTCTCAGATTATTTTCTCAGTTTTGACCAAACATACTCTGCTCTATTCGAGATGTCAAAAACCTGTCTTTCTGTTGGTCTGCATAATACTTATAAAAGTAGGAAATGGATTTCAATTGAATTATGTGGATGGATGTGCAATAGAGTGAAGAAGAAGCGGTTGAAATTTGGTGCAGATCCAGGAATGCTCCTTTGATTGAGAGTTATCTTTCCATTTTTTTTTCATACGTTCATATATGTGTTCATGTCTGTCCACACAATATCACTAAAAATTCTCAATGAATTTCTATTGTATTTAGTGTATTTGCTGTATGTATCTTTTTAATGCTTGCTCAAATTATGCACATGTTTTTAGTATTTGCAGTGTAAGTTCCATCATGAAAAAATTTCGAGTGAATTTCTATAATAGAAACCATAAACCATAACTGTCAAAATAGGTTTCTTCTACTCTCAAGTCATGTTGGTCAAATGACTGTTTCTATTTTGACTAACCAGACCTGTGATTTTAGTATTTTTGGTGTAATCATTAGAGTGAATGAAATCCTACCTGTGATATCACAGATTATGAATTATCATCCGTTTTCTAGTGTCCATTGTTGGACACATACCTTCCTCAGGATTTGTCAGACCTCTCTATCATGGGTGTCGCAGAGCCAATAATCTATATAAAAAATAATTTGCAATGCATTTCTATTGTAAAATAATTTGCAATGTATTCCCATATCAATGATAACTACCCACAGTTGACCAGTTTATTCACTGTTGATGGGTAAGGTTATTCATGTTTTGACATTTATAGTTATGTATGTATGTATGAATGTATCTATCTATCTATTTATGTATCCATCAATACATCTATCTAGACTTCACCCAACCCTTACTATTCACAGAGGAAAATTTTTCACACAAACTCCTCTCAATGAGTTGGGAAAATTTTATTTTATATTTTTCGAAAATTCTCTCTCAAAACAGGTTTTTAGTGAGGGGTTCAATATTCAATGTAAGATTATGCTAAACTGATCACTAGTTTCTGCCTGCTTGTTTTTTGACAATTCTGTCTTTTTCTAGTGATCATAGCCCAGCAAGAGGCGAGAGAAATAACTAATCCCCTGATTACCTTTTTTTTAAAATTTTTTAATTGATCAACCCCCCAACCACCAACACAGTATATATAGGTGGTGGTGACACATAATTTCCCTTGGAATGCTAATTTGCTGTCATTCTTTACATGATAATTAGACTGAATGAAAGTTTTCAGGTATTCATTTAATACTCGTGATATCACGGATTCCATAAACATCTTGTTGAGTAAAAAGTCTGCGAAGACAATGCCTTTGCATTGCGCTTGGCAATGTAGTTTTCTGCTGAGAATAAGATTATGTTTTCCTTTACAACCCTGAAATTGTAATGTGTGATATTGATTCGGAATAGAATAACATTCGAGAGATTTCAATGCTTCTGCACAAATCATTATCAGCCAGCACGGCTGAGGTGCAAGGAAGAAGCCGCAGTAACAACTCGTCCAGACACGTGCAGTCAAGAATATCATTGGATTTCCTCTGCAACACACTTGACGTTAACTTTGCAAACATTTCTTTGATTGCAATTTCAACTGTAATCACAAACATTGTTCCTCTTTATAATAGAACTGGCGTGTTTACTTGGCAGTGAGTATAAATTTGTGTTCAGGAGAGTGGTTCCCCATTCAGGGGCATACCAAAGGATTCGGGGAGGGGGCAGGGTGCGGCAAGCAGCCCTCATATGAACTTTCTGTCATCAAATTTCTCACCTCATTTGGCACTTTGTTAGCTCATCGGAACCATGCACCTCCCCAAAGAAAATCATCAACTAAGCTTCTGGTTATATTATCCATTCTTATTTCTATTATTATTCTAACTATCCTCATCTTGGTTGTTTTTTTTTCATACAACATTTCAGCCGTTGTACTCTACGGCCTTCATCAGGTATCATCTGGTAGATGTGGGGGAAGTAACGAACCGAACCCTTTATTTAACCGACGGGCATATGTAGACCTCACTCCCCTCTTAGCAGTAGTATTGTCTCGCACTGGGATTGAACCTAGAACCATTAGATTACTTGCAGTAATTCTGTCTGATTCTCTAACCACTATGCTACACACCTACCAGATGATACCTGATGAAGGCCGCATATAAATATATATATATTTATATATCGAGAGAGAGAGAAAGAGAGTTCATAATGGTTTCAGTAACTTGTAAGAATACAAAAGAAAGAAAACAGAACTTTTTTGTTTTCAATGATATATATGTATGTTATCATTGAAAACTTCCTATATATAATTTTCCCACTTTTCTTGCTCTAATAAGTATAGAAACAACCTTTTACTGTGTGGTGATCACTATAAAAGTCCGTTTTTCCGAAAAACAAGCATGAATGCCGTCAGACACAAACTAAGGGACCAATTTAGAATAAACTTAGGTCATAAACTGAACTGACCACCGAAAACTTATTAGGGAGAAGAATCTTTAGAAAACAAAACAAAAATTTTTCTCTTTGACATAATGAGTGAATGGGTGAAATTTTAGCCCTTCATAGATACGTTGTTAGCCAGCCAGTTAGTCAGACCAGCTTAAAAACTGCAGAAACCTCGATTGACAGTTTTGGTTGATAGTTTCTAATAGAATGGATAATGTTTCTCTGAATATTTGAGATGAGGTATTATTATCATTTCAATTATTATTCGGACTATCCTCATCTTGGTTGTTTTCTTTTTCATACAACGTTTCGGCTGCATATACATGTTTATATGTTAAATTGTCCATTGGTACAAGCATGTATACATAAAATTACTAGATGGATATCAATGATGTGGTAGAACTGTAGGTGTATCAATAGTATGCCTGTGTATACGGTAGTTGTTTGGTAATAATATGGGTGAAGTTTTGCAAATAATTTGGAGTATTCCAGTGGTTGGCTATAGTGTCAAGGATATCTCTAGTAATAATCAAGGTGGTGGGATAAAGTTAAAGGGGGTCCTTGTTATGTGTGATCGCATATCAGTTGAGAAAATGCATGTTCTGTGAGTGTTGTTCTACTGTGAGTAGGTTGGGATGATTGGGTGATTTAATTCTGTGCCTATAGTTATTAAGTCTAATGTTGAATTACCACTGATTAACCAATATTTGCAGTTTGCATTTTGTATATTCTGGGAGGTAGATGACATTTTTGCTTCTGTAGTTGGAATTTGGAAGAGCTGGTGAAGTGTATTTAAGGTGGTTGTAGCATAGACTATTTCTATTGTTGCAGGGTTGGAAGAATTTGACGGTTTTAGGGATATTATTATGTGAGACTCTGTTATTCATTATGATGTTACTACTAATCATGTCTTTAATGTTTTGGGGACTGTGGTGGGCACTGATGCTTGGTTCTTGGAATATTTATTTGAATACTGTTACAAGTGTTATATATATATATATATATATATATATATATATATATATATATATATATATATGTACATATATATATATATATCGTCATTGAAAACTCTACTGATGTATTGTGATGATTTGTTGTTTTGCTTCTTGACCTTTTACGAAGTCCACAATTTGACTTAGTGTCTGGCAGAAGTATGGGTTTGGTGAACCTGTCCGTCATCAGATATTTGTATATTGGTCCTAAGTGCATCAACTTAGGTTTTATCAATACGGACTTACTATTGGTAGGGGAATGCCAAGAAACAATAACTCTTTGACCACGTAATATTAAGGGAGGGGAGGGTGTCTTTTAAATTTTTTCTTACTAAAAAGGACAGGAAATAATATTTGAAAGAAAGTAAGAGAGAAAAGGAGAAGTAAAGAGTGAAAGAAAGGGGGAAAAAAAGAGAGGAGGTGAACGAAACAGTGAAAGGAAGATTAATAATGCCTAAGAAAGAAAAAGTAGAAGATGAGATGAAACCAAAAGAGAAAAGGAAGAAAGAAAGAAAAAAGGCTGCGCTTTTTTTTTCAATGAGAGCCAACTTCAAAAGAGACATTGGTATCCAAGTGTTCTTCAACAAGTCTTTCACTCTCTACCTATGAAAGCCAGGAATGTTCTGCCACTTTTGATCCATTTCAAGTCTTAAAAGCCCCATAGACCTTTCCAGTCCGTGAAGCAAAGCAACTCACTTCCTCCGTGCTGATGGCCTTGTTCCAAATAATGACTGACATCCAGAATTGTAAACATTGGCAAAAGAGTTCTTTTGCTTGCTCAGCATACAGGTTGTCTTGATTTTACATTAGGGATGTTTACCTAGAGGAAGTTGCTTAAATAAAATTGGCACAAAATGAATCCATTGGCATGTTAACATAAGTTTTTTACTAATAAATATAACATTAATTTGTTATTTTAATTCATAAAGTAAATAGATGATTACTTAATTAACTCTTGAATTCATTTACCTAAGATTGCAAGGAAGTGAACTTATTCCCCTTGATCTACATTTTTTTTATATGAATCTAAAAGTTAATATGCTATGACCAGAATTGAAGAGAAAAAAAAAATGGGTAAATTCCCAACCAGCAAAATCGTAAAATGGTATAAATCAAACCAGCATCAAATCAGGGCAACCTGTATTGAAAGTTTACTGAATTCCATAAACTGTATGCAAAATCCTGATCAATTTCAGGTATATGGGTAATCTGAAAAAGATTAGTTGCAAGAACTGCTCTTGCTGTTTAGATTCTTAGTCATAGGGAGAAAAATATCTTGTGATCAAGTCTGTTTTAGTAACTAATAATAAATTCAAAGAACGAGGATGTTCATGAGACTTTACAAAATACAGCAAAAATGAAGTCTTACAAAATGGCACACAATATATGTGCATGCATTGCAAGTTTGTATTGTCCGTATTTTTTCAGACCCACTAAAAAAAAATTTGGTACAGAACAAATCACTGTCACTCTGATTGCAGAACTATTCTCATTGAATGATGATAAGAGTTGTTTTGTTTTTTTTTAATGTATGAACACGATAAGGAGTGCTGTTACTTCTCTGCTATCTGCCTACAATTCATTATGCTCTGTTGCTTCATTTCTTATACATTTTTCTGAAAAGTTTGTCTGACGAGGTCTCAAGACCAAACAAAAGACATCTGGCAACTGTGTTCACTATTAGAAGTTCGTATAATTCCAGAATCCTGACCAGTTTCAGCCGTATGATCAATCTGAAAAAAATAAGTGACGAGAGCTGCTCATCACAATTTTGATTCATACACACACCAAAAATAGAATCTTGCAAATTACAAAATTTAGCAAGCATTCCAAGGGAAATTATGAATCACCACCACTCATATATGCCGCTTTTTTACCTTGTAAATTAAGTAGTGGTGATAAAATTAATTTATCCTAAACGTATGGGGGGGGGTAATTTGAGAAAAAACTTCTTTTCTAGACATGATAAAGAGTAAATGTCTAAAATTTCAGCCCTCTATCTTCATCGGTGCAGCCTGTGCACATGATACATACATACATATAAACATAGCCTACCACTGAAAACTGAAGGAATCCATATTGACGGTTATGATTGATGATATCTAATATGCGCACGTGTTCCCAGAATATGTAGTCCATATTTTTTTCAGACTCACTCGTAAAATTTTAATGTATGGAACAAATCGCTCTCACTCTAATTACAGAATTGATCTCATAGGAGTATTTATAAAAGCTATTGAAAAAGAAATGTATGGACTAGATAAGGAGTTCTATTGGTTCTTTGTTATCTGTGAGAATTCATCTTTTCGACTTTTATTACGTTAATTCCAGAGGCTGCTACGATCTATTTCTATTGACCTACAGAAATGCCTTCAATGCTATTAACCCCTTCACATTTTTTTTTCACTAGGCGTTCATTTTGGGTCATATTAGAAACCTTCTACCAAAACTGACAACATAAGTTTCTTTCAGTTTCCAAGTTGATCTGGCTGGCTATGTTTGTATATATTGAATGTACAGGCTGTGCAGGAAGAGCTAGTGGGCTGAAAATTTAAACATTTACTCTTTAAATTTCTGGAATTTGTATTAAAATCTGCTTGAATGGGTATTGGAAACAATCAACCAAAACTGTCACCTAAGCTGTCGAAATGAGTTTCTTCAGTTTTTAAGTTGGTTTATCTATCTGTCTCGCTATGTATGCATATATGTATGTATGATATGTACATGCTGTACCAATGGAGTTAGAGGGCTGGAAATTTAGACATTTACTGTCTAGAAAGAACTTGTTTTTGTTTTTTGAAAATTATCCCTCTAAATAGATTTTTTAGTGTGGGATTTGAATTTGCAATATAAGTTCATGATAAATTAGTCCCTAGTTTGTGCTTGCTTGTTTTTTTTGAAAATCTAGACTTTTTAATGATCACTACTCAACAAAAGGCAAGAGAAGTAACTTATTCATTGATCATCTTTTTCTCCTATTTTTTAATTGATCACCTCCAACACAGCATGCAACCAAAAAATGCTGGTCATATGACATTTTCTATTGAGTGAGCAACCAGACCTTTTTTTGTATTTTTCCATTACACGTACAAGCATAGAAAAATACTCTAGGGGTACGAACATCCTAAAAAAGGATTGCCTTATTCATACCCGTGTTAATACAAGATGTTCCAGAAAAGGCACAGAATACAAAAACAGATATATCCAGGATAACTCGTTAAGGGGGACATTGCTAAAGGATCCAGAATCTATTCAGATTATTGGCTGTGTTACTCCACCAAGGAGCTGAATGTAACAGGTTTTCATCACTTCATGGTGAATCATCGATATAATTTTTGTCAACCCCAAAACAAGAGTTAAGACAAAATAATTAGAGCAGATGCGGGAATTTTCAAAAGGGAGAAACGAGGCGCAATGATTGGTTTACGGATAAAAAAGAATTATTGGAATTCTATTCAAGGAATATTAGATGCAGCAGACACCCGGGGAAGACTGTAGAATTCATTGGCTAAAATGCAATATTCAAACAGGAGAGCTCTGGTTAATCACTCGATACAAACCGTCATCTGACCACCATCTTTTGGCTGTATCTTGCGTTAGGGGTGATCAATAAAAAAATTTGGAAAAATAGGGGATTATTGAATAACCGACTCCTCTTGCCTTTTATTAGGCAGTGATCACTGAAAAAAGTCTGAATTTTTCAGAAAATAAATCTGAATACTGCGCGACACAAAACTGAGGTACAAATTTTTCACAAATTTACATTGCAGATCGAAATAGGAATTTGCGCTAGAAAAAAAATTTTCTAGACTTAATAAGAAGTAAATGTTTTAATTTTCAACACTCTTACCCCATTGGTACAGCCTATACACATCATACAAATACCATCTAGCCAGACCAACTTGAAAACTGAAGAAACCTATTTTGAAAGCTCTGGTGACAGTTTTGGTTGACAATTTCTAATACCCATTCAAGCAGTTTTTAGTGAAGTCTCCAGAAGTCTGATATGAAGGGTTGGCTGGCTTAAAAAACTGTCAGGTTTTGAACCTAATCAATCGGCCCCAAATGGATGTTAATTCTGGATGGATTGTCAAGGTCAAGGCTGAATCTTATCTTTTTTTTTTCTCTCCCAAAATTGGCATCCCCTCCAAGACTAATTAATTTCACCAGGACAACTGATTGGCACAGGGAAAAAGAAACACACTTTCATTGGTTGTTAATATCCCAAGTCGAGTATCCATTTTTCTGATTGGTTTGATTTACTGTTTTTAGCTGTTGTTTTTTGGGGTTTTTTTTTTTTTTACCTCTGACAACAAAGTTAGAGAAGTATATGTATCACTTTGTATCTCTCCTTCTGTCTCTTCCTCTGGCTGGCTGTCACGATATCTCGGAATTTTTTCAACGAATTTCAACTAGATTTTGAGAAAAAGGACGTGTCATGGAGTGAGAACGAAATGATTGAATTTTCTTCTTTTATACATTCGTGTATTTGCTTCTGTCTGTTCACATGATATCTCTAAAAGTTCTCAATGAATTTCAATTAAATTTCCTGGAAGGATGAGCTAAGAGAGAAGAGATTAGATTTAGTGGGAGGAGGGGGAGATCCAGGAATTTCCGCTTTTGATGGACTTGATATACAGTGTTGGCAGAATTATGCAGTGCCTGAGTTTGGATTTAAAGTTACATCCCTATCCATCAAGGTTTAGAATCATTATCCAATAGGCAATTGTGATGTTTCCAGTTTCAAAAAAGTCAGTGCTCCTACTGTAGAGTGGCAGGTGCTGATAGTGAGTATAAAGTCAAGCAAGCAAATGACAATAACCCTAGCATTAATCCTTAAA
This sequence comes from Thysanoteuthis rhombus, assembly GCA_963457665.1. NCBI lineage: Eukaryota > Metazoa > Mollusca > Cephalopoda > Oegopsida > Thysanoteuthidae > Thysanoteuthis > Thysanoteuthis major. Next base: position 38,429,947 of record OY735230.1, read on the forward strand.
ATACTGGAGCCTCAGCCATTTTGAAATAAAAAAGGTAACAATAGCCATTTAATCTTTCCCGTGATATCACAGGTTATATAGGTAGTTTATAGTTTTAATAAGAAGCAATGATATCAGAAATAGTAGAGTGAAATATTACCAACATGGAAATAAAAGACACTTCCTTGAAGGATGATTTGGAACTATACGAAGAAGAGACATTCACGTCACTTGACTTTATTGAATATTTCATATTTATATTCAATTCTTTTATTGCTCAGGATTTTTCCGTTTGATTTGTACTAGTTCACCCAAGCTGTGAGTAAGGGATATTACTTATATTTAGCGTCTAATAGTTATCTCCCTTGACAGATGTTACAAACTAAATATATAGACATGCACATGGTGTACTAGATGAATAGATAATAAAAGCTCAATTTTTATTTTTTTAAATCTTTTGATGTTTCTGACATACAGGAGTTGATATTGAGAGAACTCTTTTTACCATTCATCATCATCATCATCAGTCTTTTAACATCTGTCGTTGGACATAGACCTTCCCCAAGATTTGCCACAACTGTCTCTTTAGGGTGTTGTGGAGCCAATACTTTCTAATTTCTTCATCTCTCCATTTTGTATTCTGCGGGCCTTGGTTGTACATGTGATCTCTGGGGATCCATGTTATGAATGGTGATATCCATTGGTTGTCTGCCATTCTTGCAACATGACCAGCCCATTGCCATTTGAGTTTTCTAATGATGTTCTATGATGTCTCAGACTCCTATTATCTCTTTGACTTATTGTGCTATCTTGAGATCTCTCCATTTGAGGTTGAGCATGATTCTTTCATGTACATGTTGTATTGTTCTCTGTTTGAAGGTTAGTCTCTCGGTCAAGTTCCAGGATGATGCATTGGTTGTATACTCTTCTTTTTAGGACTATCAGAATTTCCTTGTTCTTGATTTTGATTGCTGTGTTCCAGCCATTTCTGCTGGGTCATCAGTCCCTAAAGGCCCAGCCACATAACTTGCTTTGAGTAGAGCTGATGTGCTCCAAAGGCAACTACCAAAACACTATGCACCATTAACAGAATTCAAATCATCACCACTATTTCCAAAACTGCCAGCATTGTCTGGTTTGAAAGCAAATTCAAACTATTTTATCAGCTGTGAATTTTTTCTCATCTATTTTTCCCACTCGATAGTATCCAGGAGATGGGTGCGGCTTTAGTGTTACCAGTACAGAAATGGGAATTGGCTAGCCAAGTTTGAATTTCAGCTGAGGCTGTTTGCATTCACTTCACACTAATACCCTTGGAAAAGGCATGGATCAATCTCTCCTCCCACTAACTGTAGATAAAATAACAGGGCAAACAGGGCTTTGAGCCTTGGTTTGCTTACCAGGAGAGGCAGCTCTGAATTCAAAACCAAAAGTCCATTTGCTAAAGATGATTGGCATGCAAACAGAAGAACTGATTGGATCCGGGATCAGAGAATAATATTGGATCATAAAAAGTGAATATTTGGCATCTTTAGGCCTCAGAAATAATCAGGGTTTTCCCCCCAGGCAACCCAAAGTCTGTTAGGTCTGCAAACACAATAAGACAGGTGTGGTTGATTACTCAATAGACACTTTCATTTGACCAACATCATTTGGCAGCATGCCTTGTTGAGGGTGATCAATTGAAAAGTTTGGTGATCAATGAATAAGTTATTTTCCTCGCTTTTTGTACGAAGTGACCACAAAAAAATATATGTATACAAGTGTATGTTCGTTTGTGTGTTATAGTAGTCACTCAATAGAAACCATCATGTGACCAGCATGTTGGCAGCATGCTATGTTGGGGATGATCAATCAAAAAATTGGAAAAAGGGGTGATCAATGAATAAGCTACTTCTCTCATCTTTTATTGTGCAGTGATCATTGAAAAAATCTTCATTTCCATTAAATACAAGTGTGAGAGCTACCATACGCAAACTAAGGGATCAGTTCAGCATAAACTAACATTGTGAATAGAACTCCTCCAAGAAAAAACAATTTGGGGGTAAGAATTTTCTACAAACAAAGAAATTTTTTTTTTTTCTTGACATAATACAGAGAAATTGCTTAAATTTTCAGCCATCAAGCTTCGTTGGTGCAAGCATGATATATACATAGCCAGCCAGTCTTACTTGAAAGCTTAAGAAGTCTATGTTGACAGTTTTGGTTGACATTTTCTAATCAATTACACCCCTTTGTACATCTGCGTGTCTCTGGGAACTGCTGGTCACATTTTGGGGGTTTGCATGGGTTCACCATTAGACACAATCTAAAAAATTTTTTTTTTTTTTCAAAGTGCTTTTTGAGTCACAATGGTCATTTTGGACCAACAATGCCCCAATCTTTTCTGATATTTTTGTTTTTAAGATGTTATTAGATATAAGATTTATTTTTTTGAGATAATTAATTCTGGCACATGCACGGGCTAAGGTGATTCATTCATGTGAAGTATGGATATCATTTACCTCCATCTTCATTTTTCAGTCGCTTTTTGTTGCAACTTCACTCAGGCTGGCTTCTTTTCATCATCATCATCAGTCTTTTAACGTCCGTCATTGGACATAGACCTTCCCCAGGATTTGCCACAATTCCCTATCATGGGCATCGCGGAGCCAGTATTTCCTGAATTTTTGCAGTTAGTAAACAGTGTGAATTCCATATAAAGGAGATGCTTTCAGAGAGACTCAAATTCCCGTCCTTTGATGCCAGATGAGGTCCCAGTTAATACTCCGCTACAAAAAATAGCGGCTGGTGGAAATCCAAATTAAACTCTTAAACTGCTCTCTAACCTGATCATGTGTACTATCCTCATTTAGTTGATTGGTAGCTTTAGTATCAGTAATTTTTTCATCGTTTATTTTTATCAGTATCATTAATCATTATTACTAATTTTTAAATAAACTGCTTCATTTATTTGCAATAAAAACCTACTAAAAAGGAAGATAAAAGTAAATAGTAGTATAGCAATTGATAATAATAGTTTACAATACTTCATCTAACAAAATAAATGATAAAATAATTAGGAAATGAATATTTATAATTTCTATCGTTCTATACAGCAATGAATAACAAATCTTTTATTGTCATCTTTGTGTATTCATAAAGTAGACGGAACCGAATATGAACAAAGGGGTGTAATTGATTAGAAAATGTCAACCAAAACTGTCAACATAGATTTCTTAAGCTTTCAAGTAAGACTGGCTGGCTATGCATATACATCATGCATGCACCAATGGAACTTGAAGACTTTTTAGATGGTGTCTAATGGTGTACCCATGCAAGTATTAATGGTTGTAACCCCCAAAATATGACCAGCAGTTCCCAGGGACACACAGATTAGCAAAGAGATAAGAATCTGTAGTCCACTTGGTTGGTCGGTCAGTCGGACGGGCTATTTTGGGGGCAACAGTGATTCAATAGACGTATAAAAATTAATAACTATGATATATTCTCCTCTCTTGTATTCTTTCAGGTTTTTTTCACAGCTTGGTCGACATAATTATGTAACGCCAACTTCCTATCTTGAGCTGATTAATGCCTTCAAAACCCTTCTGACGCAAAAGCAGCAGGAAACAATGGCTGCAAAGAATCGATATGTTACAGGTCTCGACAAACTCAAATTTGCTGCCGATCAGGTGTGTATATAACATTTTATATGTTTGGCTGAAAAGCCACTGACAGGGAATGTTTTTTTTTCCAATATTCATTCAACTTTTAACTTTTCAATTAATATCAAAACAGTGGAACTCTTGTGCGAATTGAATAAAATAAATTGAAAATTTCACCAAATGATCATAGGGAGACAATTTTAATTTCAGTACTTATTTCCCTTGAAATTGACATTTTATTTTTTGTATGAATTTAAGAGTTAAATCCTTTTGCCATCTATATAAGACTTAGCTGGATTGTGGCATCATTCACAGAAGATGAGCACCTGACAAATAGGTTTAAGTCTCATCTGAGGCTACTTCTTAATTCTTATCTATGCTACTTCCTCATATTCAAGTAGCTTTTGATTTGTGATAAAAAGTCATAATAACCAATCATGAATTGAATAAAAAATGAAAAAATTGCAGAAGAAATAACTCTGATGAATAGTTATTCCCCTCGATTCAAGATATGAATATTTTGTATGAATTGAAGAGTTAAAAGTAACTTGGGTAGTAAGTATCCACACATATGATGATTAGCTATGTGCATTTTTCATCTGTTGCGCTTATATCATCAGTGACATAATCTACAACGATTAGAATTCTCTGTTATGTTAAACTTGATAAACTGTATTTTCGCTTAATTATCTTTATACTTAAGATTAGTTTAATATTTGAAAATATTAATAGTAAGCATGAAAATTCTGTGCAACATTATGTTTTTGATACTTTCTGAGTACTGTGCAAATGCAAAATTAGTTATTCATTGTTGACAAAAGTAAGCAATGATAATGAATTATTTCAAGAATAACTTATATTTTTGTCTTTAATTCTTATTGGCAGGTTTCGACCATGCAAAACGAGCTGGAATCTCTACAGCCTGAGCTGGTGAAATCTTCCGAAGAGACAGAAAAAATGATTACCGTCATTGAGAAGGAATCAGCGGAAGTTGAAGCAACAACAAAAATAGTGAAAGCCGATGAGGCCGTAGCCAATGAACAAGCATCTGAATCCCAGGCCTTGAAAGATGAGTGTGAAGCAGAATTGGCTGAGGCCATCCCCGCACTGGAAGCAGCACAAGCTGCACTTGACACACTCAAGGTAGCCATGAATTTCTTCATTAAGCATTTTTACCTGAAGGTTTTTGGTATTAATTGAAAAAACAAATGTGGATTCACTCGACCAAGAATAGGCAACCTAAGGCCTAAAGGCCAGGTGCATCTCGCAAAGAGATTTTGAGCAGTCCACGAGAAAATATTTGGATACTATGCTTATTTTTTATGTTTTAGAGATTCTTTTTGTCTTCTCAATATATCCAAAAGATGCCTTGATTGAAATAAAATGCGGCCAAGTAGAGTTCTATGATTACTAATTGGCATCTTTGGTTACGGACAAATGATATTCTAGCATATGTTATTCATTAATTTGAGATGAGATATAACGTATTTAAATTGATAATTCCAATATTTCAAGAATGTGACCTCAGGGCAAAAAGAAGTTGCCTACAACTGTCTTAAACATTATTTAAACAGTTCCCTGTTGTAATGCTGGTGTTTGGGTCAAGGAAACCAACTGTGTTATAACTGAGCTGCAATAACCATTTGCCATTTAGCTATATTGTAGCTAAATCTAGTTATTTAAGCTCTCATTACACTCTCATTATATTGCAATCTGCTCTCAACTCAAGCAGGGTCAGATTGCATTCACTTTGTACCAACACCCTTGAAAAAGACATAAATCCACTTGCCCCACCCATCTGCCCATTAACTATGAGTTACTAACTAAACAATTGGAGCTGTAAATCCAGACCTTTGCTTATGCCTTAAAAATCACTCATTACTGCTAGAGTTCAGTTATCCGAACGAGATAAGTATTTTGTTCAGATAATTGAGTGTTCGGATAACTGATCTGATTATAAAAAAAGGAAGACATACTGAACACAATTACAGGACCTTGGAATCTTGTTTGGATGATCCAAAATTCAGATAATTAACGTTTGGATAACCAAGGTTTGACTATACTGATCAAATAAAGTATTTTTTAGTCTAATTGATAAATTAATTAAATGATTGGATATTGCCCCTTCTGCCTATAAATCAATCACTGTGACCAAGTTGTTTCTTTTTTGTCAGTATACCCTTACTCTGTCCCTCCAGACTTTATTAAACCACTTACCCCATCTTAACTCTTTGGACATTGATAGAAGGTTACATAGGGCAATTCATTACATTGGCAAAATCATAGACACCAACATAGGACCATTGTGAATTACAAATGGGAATGTTTGCTGGTTCTGTAACACCCATTCCCAGTTGGACAAAAAAGGATGTAATTTTTATTTTTGAAAATCAAAATCGAAACCATATACTTACCTTCTCTCTCTCTAACTATAATTCCAACCAAGTTTTCCCACAAATGCCAGAACACCATAAATGCCATATTGTAGCAGTGGCAAAATAAATGTGTTCATTTTTACAATAGATTATTATAATGAACCGGAAACCCTAAAAAAACAAGCGAAAAAAGGAAAAATCCCCCCAAAATGAAAAAGCCATTTCCAAAAAGGGGGCTACTGTAGTAAATGTAAATGTGACCAGGAGCACTGAAACAGATGGGCAGGTGAGTGAAAAGGGAAGAATACCCAGCTGCCATGTTTTTTCGCTGATTGGTTGATCAGAGATTATGGCTACAGTGTTTCAATACAGGTAAATGGCTAGGTATGCATAGATATATATACTCCCCACGAACTTCATCTATCAGACATTTTTACAAAAGAATTCAATAGATAATGGCATTATACAAAAACTTACTTGTGGAAAGTCAATATTCAATTAACAAATTAGCAACGATTCTTTTTTGCTAATTAAATATAAGTTCAATTCTGCTTTTCTGTTAATCAAACATTCATTACTTATATTTGTGTCTCTTCTCTGTTTCACTCTAATCCATCACGTTTTGTCTTTATTCTTTCCATTTTTTTTAACCCTATATTTTACTTTCCCTATTTGGATCACTCAACATATCATGTTTCTTCCGATGCCTCTAATGTCATTGATACATTGTCAGCGAATTTTGAGTGGTTTAAATATTCTTCATTCATGTTAATCCCCATTCCTCCTCCAGTCAGTTTTCAGAAAGATACTTTCATTATGAAAGAATAAAGTCCAAAAAAGACCATAAGAATAGAAGATGAGGTTTTAGAAGAGGTTGATGAATACATTGTATCTCTACAAGAGTCAGATACAACCAAAAATGGAACACTATTCGTACATCCGGGTGGGCTCCACCGAGCAGGTGTTATCTAGCCTCAATAGGGTACAGAACCAAATATGTGGATAAGTTGGTGATGTGCTATTCTCATCTCTCCAACCATTTCTGCACCGATGTGATGTAACAAGCCCGGTACTTCTCTACTGCTATTTTCAAGGATATGTTCCCCCAATACGCGATCTTCAAGTTGGAACACAATTTGCTGTCTCAGCGAATCCCATTCCCACTTTCTGACCATTCCACATACCCGTTGTAATTCCCAATCAAACAACTTCTTCCCCCAAACGGCTGTTCTGTGGAACAAATTTCCCCATGAGTGCTTTTCTGTCAGATATAATATCCATCACTTAAGGGTCGGCAAACATCTTGTGAACCTATCATGAAATTATCATAACCCTTTACCTAGAGCGGCCACTGGGCTTTGCATAGAGTGACTCTCTAAGTATAGAAAAAAATAAAACATTTACTTAGGTTATTTAATAAAGTAGGAGAAAGATAATGAAAGTGAAATAAGATGACACAGCACTATTGGCTGGAAAGCATTTGGTAGAGATATAATGAACAGCGCCTTGCACATGTGCTTATAGTGTACAGTATATAATGATTGCATAATACCAGTAATGATATACAAATGTGAATCACAGAAATTAAGAAAACAAGCTGAGAACCAACCTAGAATCACAGAAAGACATATGGGAAGAGCAATGCCAGGGATAACTCACAAAAATAGACAATGATCAACATGGATTCGTGGGTAGACCAAGGTGAAGAATATTATACAAATAATTGACCAGAATGGAGATGGGCTGGACACTCAGCAAGAAGAAATGACAACAAAAGGAGCAAAAGATTAACCATTGGGTACCCATAACAAATAAATGCTGTAGAAAAAGACCAGATACAAGATGGAGGGATGAGAGAGAAAATTTTGTAGGTAAGACATGGCAGAAGTGAGCACAGTTGAGGTCATCATGGAAGGAGATGGGAAAGGCCTTTGTCCAGCAGTGGACTTACAACAGCTGATGATGATAATATATATATATATATATATATATATATATGTATTGATATATTTAGGGGGATATTACAAGTTGATACTGAAAAGTTTGGAGAATTTGATGATGAAAAAAATAACTCAGCTTAATGATGTAGAGAAAGAAATATAATGGATGACATTGTTCCTACCTCTTCAAAAATATGTATTCATCATGGTATCTTGTGCTTTTGTAGCCCCTATATTTCACTTCACTCTTCTAATGTTTGACATGCCCAGGTTGAGATACATCCACACAACCAGAACATGACCGGATGCAAGTTGAAACTCAGTGATGTAGTGCTGTGGGGCACATGTGGGATCGGCATTCCCTCACTTATCAGGGAGGGGGAACGGCATCCCTCCATTATTTATATTCTACTAAAATCCTCATTCTATTCATCTCTTTGTACCTTCAAACTAGTGGAAAGTATGTACTGGAGCTACATTTATCAAATCAAGGCACCATTTAACTTTTTTCAAAGATTATTAGGCAAGGTACATAATAGATGGATTTAAGTTTTCCAAGAAAGCCTGGGAAGTCCTATATCTTTTTGAAGTTTATTAGATATGGATTTCATTTATGGCAAAATTATCCAAATATAATGGTCATGTGACCTCATTATATATTTAAAATGGCCACCATAATCAAAATTGCTACAAAATTTGAAGCATATATATATATATATATATATATATATATATATATATATATATATATATATATATATATACGCTCCCGGACCGAATGTGTTAGAGACTTGCTTCACCAATTAGATTTCTATACTTGCTAGAGTAGACATTCCTGAATTCGCCTACTTCTTTTTTTAGAATTATTCATCATTATCATCATCATCAGTCTTTTAACATCCATCATTAGACATAGTCCTTCCCTAGGATTCACGGCACTACTTTATCATGGGCGTCATGAAACCAATACTTTCTGAACTAGTTATGAGGATCTTCACTTGCTTTCTTACTGAAGTTGTAAACTGCCTTCAACCTTTATGATTGACTGGGTGTTTAAGGTTAGCGATTTCAGCTAATTATCACCTCTAATAGCGGATATTATTTTGACACTGTAATTCTGAGAGTCTAACATCTAACTGGTAGATATGCGATGCATAAATACGAAATATCATATGTAGACTTTCATGCTTTCTTCATTCATTTCATTTAACTCATTTTTCTCATTCAGCCATCTGGCATTACAATGATAAAAATGATATTTTTCTCTTTCACTGATCTGACATTACAATGATAACTTATTTTTTCTTGTTCAGCCATCTGACCATTCAATGATAACTGTCATATTTTTTTCTTTCAGCATATCTGACATCACAATGATACCTTTGTCTATTTTTCCCTTTCAGTGATCTGAAATGATAACTTATTTTTTTTTCATTAAGCCATCTGACATTTCAATAATAACTGTCATTTTTTTCTTTCAGCCATCTGACATTACAATTGTAAAATCCATGAAGAGTCCTCCAGCTGGTGTCAAGCTGGTTATGGCTGCTGTTTGTGTTATGAAAGATATCAAACCGGATAGAATTAATGACCCTTCAACAGGGAAGAAAGTAAGATTTTTCTTTTCATGCATTCTGAAGAATGAAATTTTGTTATTATTTGTTTACCCTTTGCCATGTGACATTAAAAAGGTATTCCTTGTCTGTTATGTTCAACTAAACGTGTGTGTGTGTGCGTGTGTGTGTATATATATTCATATATATATGTTATTAAGAAATGGATATATGATCCAACAGAATAATTATAAATTGTGTTATATCACATTAGAACATTTATTTGAAATGATTTTCCATTATTAAACAAAGAATTATTACTTGGCCTAGACAACGTAAATAAAATAAACAATCAAAGAAAATAGGGCTGCTGCAGGAATTAAACCTATGATCAGTAGGGTAGTTGTTTCAGTGTAGTGTTGGTATTACCATTGAACTAAAAAAAAACACCGGTAGTGCAAAGGTCCAAATGACTGTTTTCACTCCAAATTCTTATTTTGTTTATTTTCAGTCTGTTTCTGCTCCATTTGTTTCTTTCAGTCCGTCAATTATGTTATTAAGAAATGGATACTTGATCTAACAGAATGATTATAAATTGTATTATATTATATTGAAACTTATTTGAAATGATCTTTTATTATTACGCAGGGAATGTATCACTTGGGCTTGACAAAACAATTATTAAATTATAGAAATAAGATTCTATAAAGTCCAGTAATTATAACTGCATATATATATATATATATATATATATATATATATATATATATATATATATATATATATATATATATATACATGTATATATATATACATGTATGCAGTTTATCTGTTGATAAGAAGAAAAGTCATAATTGGATAAGAACATTCAAATCCAGAATTCGATTTTTAAATGAACACATTGATTTTTCAAAAGGTGTTTATTATGTTTCAGAACCACACTCTTTATACATATACATATACATGTGTGTGTGTGTGTATGTGTGTGTATCAGTATCTTTATAATTATCACACATATATCAGAAGAAATCAATTGAAGGAAAGTAATCAAATTCATTTAAACTTTTATAAGTTAAAAAAAAAACACTGTACTTTGCAAGCTAAAATTCAGGATCTCCATAAAGTTGTGATGCTGCTGAGCGCTCCACGAAAATAGGCTTGTGTCAGACTAGTTAGACAATCAATAGAAACTATCATGTGACCAATGTCTTTTTGAAGCATGCTGTGTTGGGGGTGATCAATGGAAAAATTGATGGGTGATCAATGAATGAGTTATTTCTCTCTTCTTTTCTCAAGCAGTGATCACTAAAAAAAAAGAACGAATTATCAAAAAACAAGCATGAACACTGCCGGACTAAGGGACCGATTTGCCATAAACTTACATTATGAATTGAACCTTATTCAATTCTATTCTATTGAGTGAATAACCAGACCTGTTTTGTATTTGCTTTTACAATGCCTAATGAAATAATAATATCATGCATCCTACTGGAATCTCTCCATTGGACCATTTCTACTGCAAGACATCATTCCGTAGGCGTTTTTTTGAGCAATTTTTCAGCAATTGTAAGTTATGTCTCTAGGAATTTCTTTGTCCTGGAGTGACTGACAAGATATCTCTTGAGAAACTTCTTTGTTCTGAATCTTCCCACTCAAGTATAGAATCGGACAGTTATTCAAGACAATTCATAGATGGTGATGAAGGTAGTGAAAGCATCAATTGTCCTGGAGCAGCTTAACAAAATATCTTGCAAAATATTCCTTTGTTCAAAATCTTTTTTTCCTGTCTGATTGAAACATATTTTTTCATTTTCATATATTTTTATATTCACTCCTGTTCATCTACACAATATCGCCAAAAGTTCTCAGTGAATTTCAAGGACATTTTGTGGAAGGTTGGGCCATTAGCTGAGAAAGAATTGATTAGTCTTTAGGTTACCTCCCTTGCATCGTTGCATTCCACTTCCACCTGTGACTTTTAAAGACTGTCCTTGTCAACTCAAAAAAAAAGGCTGGTTGCTACTAGATTCAACTTGACACTTACTCCTATTCCGCCTAAAGATGATTATGGCAACTTTTCCATTGAGTATATATATATTATGAATAAATTCATAGATATATAAGCCTTGTCAGTTTGACTCAGTTGGTAAGAGAACCCCATGGGAATCACTTTATTGTGATTTGAGATGGTTATTTCATATATTGGTTTGTTTAAACATGACAAGATTGACAAACAACAAAAAGTTTGTTATTCCCTGAATAGCAATGGAGAGTACTATCTAGGATATGGGTCCCTAGGAACAAGCCACACAAACAAACCTGACCTTGTCATATTTGTCTTCATGGAGAGGCAAATAAATAAGCACTTCTTCAACACTCAAGTGTTAAAGTGGTACTTGGGGCAGAGTGGGTGGTTATTGGCCCCATCCCCATCAACTCAAGGAAGTGGGGTGGGCAAACAGAGCTGTATCCACTGCATTTTCAACCGACAAACCTCACATGTTAGAGGGAGCCCCTCAAAGTGCCCCCAAATCTTTACCTATGCCTCTGCTCAAACGATATTTTTTCCAATTCAATTCGTAACACTGGCCATCATCCGAATCAAGATCAATTAAGTTGAATATCAAACTGCCATCAACTCATTGCCCCTGACCCTGTACAGTAAAATATCATTGTCCCTGACCCTGTACAGTGAAATATCATTGTCCCTGAGCACGTACAGTGAAATATCATTGTCCCTGTCCATGTACAGTGAATTATCATTGCCCCTGGCCATGCACAGTTGAATATCATTGCCCCTGGCCACATACAGTGGAATATTATTGCCTCTGACCACATATAGTGAAATTTGCCTATCCCATCCTTACTATAAATCTTTCTTCAACGAATTTATTTTGTTCAGACCCTACTAAATTATGTCAGTTGCCACAGATTCTTAATCCTAGCTTATTCTACCTCCATTCCCTGCTTATTAAATTGAGAAGGATTTACAACCCCAATGCTTTTTTCCTATACACTCCCAACAATGAAGCACCTAAGAGTTTCAAAATCTTTTTACTCCCATTAGTTTACTTCTGCCTACAAGGTTGATAGAGGTATGTGTATTTGTTCTTTTCTTTTGTTTTTTTCACACAATATCTCCAAAAGTTCCCAATCAATTTCAGTATTTTGTTGGAGAGTAAATAATGGGCGCTGGAAGAAGTGATCAAATTTTGGGGTGAACCCAGGAATTTATTTCTAATTGAGAGATATTTTTATTGAAAGAAAAGAGATCAAAAATGGACAGTTGGTAAAAAGGCTTAGTTTAAATTTCAAGGAGAGTAATTCAATGTTCGTACATTCAAAGTTCTCTCACTTGGTTTTTGATAATTCATTTTTATTCGGTTTTTGCTTAGGGTACTATGTTGGCATGGGTATGCGCTCTCTCAGTGCTTTCTAGTTCTTTTTAGATGTGTCCACACATCCTAATCAGACACTTTTTATTTGGTTGATTGGTCTGTCAGTCGGTACTAGTTACCTTAACCAACAAAAAGAGGAAGGAAATGAGGTGTAATGTCATTGAAAGGTGTGATATCATTAAAAGAAAATCTACTCCGATCCTTTTTTTTTACTACCCACTGCTATGATATTGCAATGGCATTTGTGAGGTCAGCATTTTGTATTTCAAAAACGTCAAAAATATCTCAAAAGCGCCAAAATTTACAATTTTGAAAATAATACTTGCAGAATATTTCCATAATGCAATATTTTACAAGTATGAGAATCATTCGACTTAAAGAAAGACTACTTGCTCTTTTTCTCCCTCCTCCTCCTCCTACTATGATCATGGATGGTAGATGAATCATTGAACTTTTGGTTCTTGTTATGGAGCTCTGAACTTTATAATTGTTGTAATTCTTATTCCAAGATCGGTGTTTCGATGATTTGTCAGCAGTGCACATTCGCCTTCACTCCCTGATTGTGTATCAGAAAATGTTCACCCCCATTAGTTTTACGATCAGTCTTTTTGCAAAATGGCTTGATTGTCTGGATTGAAATAAGCATAATAGTGTGCTATATTGTTACATCCAAGATACAATTTATCTGTAATGAGATCCTTTCTTCTCTTTCTGTTAGAAGCTGTAAAACAAATCTGTCACCAAAAATGTCGACATGGGTTTTTTCCAGTTTTTTAGTTTGTCTAGCTGGCTATGTATATTTGTATGTATCTTATGTGCAGGCTGCACCAATGGAGCTAAAGGGCTGAAAATTCAAACATTCACTCGTTATTATCTCTATTTTTTTCATTTTTTTTACCCCCCAGCCCCCTAATAGGTTTTTTTAGTGGGGGTCCAGTTTGCAATGTAAGCTCATGCTAAATTAATCCCTTTGTATGTGTCTGCTTATTTTTTGAAAATTCAGACATTTTTCAGTGCTCACTGCCCAACAAAAGGCAAAACAAGTTACTTATTCATTGATCTCCCCTTTTTCCATCTCCAAAGAGGCGTGTTGCCAATAGAGGTTGGTCTCATGACGGTTTCTATTGATCGACTAACCACTGCTCCTTTTATGGTTGAAAAAATATGATTGTTTCAGATATCCATTACAAAAATGATATATAACGCAATTTGTCACAAAGCCATGATTAGAGGAAGCTGTTCTAACAATCTGCTTCATTCTCTTCCTTGCTGACCTAATTTTTACATCAGAGAAAACGTCTTATTCACTTAAATGACGGAAAGAAAGAACGCTTAGCATGAATTAGCTCTGCTGGTAGCAGCATAGAAAAACAGAACAAGTCTGGTGAGTCATTCAATCGGAACTGTGAGGCAACCAAAAAGTCAGAATTTTCAAAAAAAATGCTTGAATGCTGCTGGGTATAAACTATAGGACCAATAAACTTGCGGTGTAAATGGGACTTCCAACAAAACAAAAAAAATTTCTAGATATAATAAGGTGTAAATGTTGAAATTTTCAGCCTTCTAGTCCCATTGGAGAGGTCTGTACACGCGACACATAACCAGCCAGGCAGAGTCACTTGATAACTGAAGAAATCTGTGTTGACAGTTTTGATTGATGATAATAAGCAGTCTGAGTCGTGATTTTGATTGCAGCCACTGATTAGATTAATTGAACTCTCACAAGACTTGTTAATAACTGATTAGTATCGGATAGGACTTTCCCAGGGGTCGATAAATGCCAGGGGGTTGATGAAGTTCAGGAGGGATCAAGTGGATATTTAGTGTGTTTTATGTCTTTTGACATGTATTCTTGTCAAATCACTGTGGCCCCACAAATGGGTCAACAGACCAACCAGCCAACCGAGTGAGCTATTGATTCTTCTCTCTTTGCTTGTCTGTCTGTGTCCATCTCCGGGCTCTCCTGGTTACATTTAGAGAACTACAACCTTGAAAATTTACATTAGTTTACCAGTAGACACCATCTAAAGATATCTTTTTTTGTTTCTTTTTGAGGTTTCTATGGTCATTTTGGACCAATAAACAATGCCTAAATCTTGTGCTGATATTTTTTTAGATAATTTTAGATAAAAGATCTTTTTTCTTTTTTTTTTTTGTTGATATTTTAAGATAACTGTTTAGATAATCTTCTTATTTTTGAAAGTTGAGCTTGCTCTGCGAAAGGCTTGGCATCCTAGTGTGATTCTTTGCTTGATTTCTTCTTCTTTTGAGGGTCTCATGGAGATTCGTTGTCTGGGTAGATGTAGTGATCAACTTTCTCCAGTTCTGTTTCTTCAATTCTGATCTGAGTGCTTTTACCTCCAATGTGGTTGTTGCACATGATCTTCGTCTTGCTGAACCAATGCATCCTCCCAATAGTCACTTATGGAGCTGAAACATGGAACCTAACCAAGAGGCAGATCTGCAAATTGAGAACTATGCAACGTGCACATGAAAGAATTATGCTAGGCGTCATATGGAGAGACCACAAGACAGCACAGTATGTCTAGGAAAAAACAAGAGTCAGGGACATCATAGAATCCATTAAAAAACTCAAATGGCAGTGGGCTGGCCATGTTGCACGAATGGCAGACGACCGATGGACATCGTGACTCAGGAAATGGATCCCCTGAGATCACATGCAGAACCGAGGCTAGCAGAATATTAGATGGAGAGACAAGCTAGACAAATTCAGAAAGTATACCGTTATTATTATGGTTTTAAGGGTCTGATATTTTTACTTGGAACAAATTACTGAATTTCCATAGGTTTAGTTATTCAAATTTTCATTTAATGGAATATTTTGTGGAACTGATTGTTCTCGTTAAGAGAGGTATCACTATATATGATAATGTATCAATTGGTAGACATTCAACATACAAAAAAATTGAAAATTTGGAAGTAGGTATACCCTGTACCCCCACATACCCTATCCCATGGGGAAAAAATCAACTGTTTACTAATCTATACCACATGGGAATGAAGTTTTTTTCAGTTACTGAAGAAATACTTCTCTTTTAATCAAAAGGCCAGATACCATGAATATTTGTATTGCATTAAATATGTTTTATAAAATGGTCGATAAAATGGTTGCTGGTATTAATCTAATTTAGCTAAAATGAAATTTTCCTCCTAATAACCATGAGTTTAAAAATTAACAAGAACAAGTCCATTGATGCATCCACCATCCTTACATCCATATCTATGATTTCTAATTTCAAAGGGATTCTAAATGATGTAGTAGTAGCATAACTAGTTGAGGTAGTTATTGCAGGAGGAGATGGGAGAAGAGGAAAATGAGGGTTCATCTGAAAATCTGGTAATTAAAAAAATCAATTAGTTAGTTTGAATTAAAGTAAGTGTGTAATTTTTATCATTAACTTTTTCTAGAGACTTAGTGTATGGGTTTTTTTTTCCTATCATCATCATCAGTCTTTTAATATGGACCTTCCCCAGGATTCGCTAACTCTCTCTATCATGGGCATTGGGGACTAATACTCTCTGAATTTGTTTAGTTTGTCTCTCCATCTTGTGTTCTGCCAGTGTCTCTTCTAATGTTCTCCCAATGACATCACTCAGTCTCGTCCTATTTTCTGTTGCTTATATAAAAGGAACTAAGTAACCAACCAAAAAGCATCTAATGTGCGGACGCACTTAATAATTAGTAGATAGCCTAGATATGGTTTTTAGTCCAACTAGTATTTACCTGTCTGTAGGTTTCATAGCGAACAATTCAACTCCTGAGCCACTGAATTTCCCAATTTGGTCATTTTTAGAAACCGTCAACCAAAACTATCAACATAGGCGTCTTTGGTTTTTAAGTGATTCTGCCAGGCTGTATGTGTAAATGGAACAGGTTGCACCAATAGAGATTGTGGACTGAATATTTAAACATTTACTCCTTATTATGTTTGGAAAAAAAACGGCTTTTCAAAAAAAAACATCCAACATCCCCCCCCCCCATTAGTTTTTCTGTGAGGGGTTCAATTTACAACATAAGTTTATGCTATATTGGATTTTTTAGTTTGTGTCTGGCTGCTTGTTTTTTGAAAATTTGAATACTTCAAGTGATCACCATCCAATTTTTTAATTGATCTCCCCAACACTGGTATGCTGCCAAAAGACATTGATCACATGAGGGTTCCTATTGAGCGACTATTGAGACTTACTTCCTTCAAATTAGAGCAAATTTTACATTGATAGATTTTGTCATTTATCAAAAAAGATGGAGCATATCTTTTAGATTTTCTTTTAAAAATCTTGAGATGAAAATTGAAAGCCCTGAAATGATTTCTTCCGCAAACTTTGACTAAGTGGATTTGCGGACATTTAAATCTGGTTAAGTGAAATGCAAAGAATTATTCAGCTCTCAAAATAAAAGGCAAAAAAGTATGATGCAGAAACTGATAACTAAACCTCCCACGTGATAAATTTCTAAAGATTTGTATATCATCGTTCCCCGTTTATACTCTAAGGTGTCATTGATTATGTACGCATGGACTATTGCTAATAAGAACCACTTCAGTCTTCCCAGGCCTGTCGAAACTTTGTTCTTCCTACAGCACATGGTATTCCTTAATCATCAACTATCTAGGCCCTGACCACAACCAACTTTGCTTAACTTTGATGATCTCATGTGAGCCAGTGTATCCAATGGGATTTTGCCATAATCCTTTTGCCTTGGGGAGAGGTTCTTCAATCCTAGTTCTTATGCTGAGTACTTAGCTGAGAGACATTTAGTACCAGTTCTCCTTGAAGCATGTTGTATACTTCAATGGTCATCCATCTCGGTACTGACCAGGCTTAAAATTTCTTAACTTAAGATCTTATAAGAACCGGTATGTCCAACACACTTTAGCCGCAATCCACTTTCCTTGGGAAGCAGTTCCTAAATCATAGTCCTTATGCTGAGCGCTTAGTGGAAGGGCATTGAGTGCCAAGTTTTTGGTATGACTCAGCTATGAAATGAACCATAGCCTACTGAACCAGAGGTGAGCACTCTACCACTGGGCTATGGTGAATTTCTGAAAATCACTTTTCTCATTCTTTCCTTATTTAGGATGAAAGTTTATTTTGAAGTTGACATGCTATTCACTCAAACACAAATGTGAAAGAAAAATGTAAAATGGATTATTTATTTATCAGAAACTTTCAACACAGCTTCTTTCAAGTGATTTCTGGCCGGCTCGTTTGGTATGTATTACACGTACAGGCTGAACCAATGGAGCTAAAAATTCAAACGTTTACTTCATATGTCTGGAAAAAAACTGTTTAATAATTCTATTTTGGTGGGTTGTTAAGCTTACAATGTAAGTTTATTCTAAACTGGTCACACAGTTCGTATCTGGCAGCGTTCACCCTCTTTTCTTTTTTTTTTTGTTGAAAATTCAGACTTTCAACTGATCCAACAGAAGATCACAGAAGTGATTTGATCATTGATCACCCCTTTTTTCCAATTCTTTAATTGATTATCCCGCCAAAAAATGTTGGTCACTTGATGGTTACTATTGAGTGACTTACCAGACTTGTCTAGAAAGCTATTTAGAATTTTTGATTTTTCAATTTTATTCTTTAAAATCCTTTTGTTTTCCTTTTTTTTTAGGTGAATGATTTCTGGGGCCCATCCAAAAAATTATTAGGGGACATGACGTTCTTATCCCAACTGAAAGAATACGACAAAGACAATATACCGGTAAGTAATATTTTTGGCTCAATGTGATAGTCACCTAGGGAGCTGAGACATGGAACCTAACCAAGAGACTGACCCTCAAACTGAGATCCATGCAATGTATCAAGTCAGGAACTGTTATAAATCGGGTCCTCTAACACAGGTTTCTTCAAAGGACACTTCCTGACTGATTACTGAGTCCCAAGATCCTGCAGACGGGGTCACAGGTTCACAGGTTCACAATAAATAACTAGATGAAAAGTGAGTAAATGAGAGAAATATTGATGACAATGAAATTATTAAGATTTCAAATTAGAATATTTCTAATAATCTTATTGTTACCTTTATAATTTATTTGTTAAACTATCAAATTATAACAGTAATAATTGTTTTGGCATGGTTGTATGCATATGGTGCTTTGTATCATGGGTGTGCTCTGAGGTGAAAATGCAGTACATCTACCTAGGACAACGGATCTCAAGGGAATCCTCAAAAGAAGAAGAAATCAAGCAAAGAATCACACTAGGCAGCTACATGTTACTACAGGCCACCCCCACCCCCTTATAACTCAATTCATTAAAGCATGGTTCGCGTTATAATGTACCTGGATAGTTGATCTCAAAATAGCTGGATCTAGCCCCAAAATAGTTCGATCTAGCTCCAAAATAGTTCGATTTTATTGCAGCTTGGTTATAGCACTGTTGACCTTCTTGGACCCCAACACTCTCGAGTCATAACAGGGGATGGTACTACTACTACATTAACTACTACTACTACCCTCTTTTATGTCTACTCTGTCTAACCTATCTATCTGTTGATCTTGAGTCTTTTTTTCAATTCACCACAAAGGTAAAGAAAGAATAGAATGGAGGACTGATCTATGCTTGCCGTTATGGAAATTCGATAAGATTGATTTAGTCTGAATTTTTGGGGATGATGTCTGGACAATTGAACCTCTTCTCTGTGTATATGACATGATGTTACAATATTCAGTGTGGTACAAAAGTCGCAAAACAATCATAATTTTTTCTATTTCAGTATTCTTTGTTTTGTTTTTTTCCTACTCAGATATATAAAGGAACCTTTGGGAATTCATCTTGAAAAGTACACATCTGATTAACAAATTAGAATAATACAATATGATCAATCAATAACGTTAACTGATATTCCCAATATTTGAATGTGCAGACACTGCAGTTTGTATTGATGATTCCCCAGATTTAACAGCTCCTGACCTTTTTTCCTTTGGGTTAATTGTAGTATAATGAATGTCCAGGAACTGAAGATAAATATAAGAAGAAATCAGTGACCAAGGACTAAATATCTTATGAAATGTTATGCAGGATGTTATTGATAAAGTAAAGATTTGTTTAGTTGAAAATGGTGAGCATTTGAAAGGAACAATTTTCTGTACATAAGATAATGAAATTTCTCATGTTTATGTATTTCATTTGTTGAAAAAAATTTCTAAAAATCATTAAAACTAGGAAGAGATGTATATCTTAACTCACTTCTAGACTTCTGCACCAGCCCGAATATTGGTTCACTCCAAATTTTGTTTAGATGATTGAACCTCTCCTTTGTGTACATGATGTTGTAAAGATATTGTCAGGGCTATTCTAGTCAACAGTCCATAATAGGTGCACAATCCATAAGGAAAGAGGAAAAACCATTTCTCAAAAAAAAAAAGTGATGACAGAAAAAAAAAATAGTCATTAATATACTTAACAAATCAATTGAGGCTGAAACATTGAATACTGGTGTCATCAAAAAAATACTCAACTACATCCGCTATGAAACAGGCCTAATATGTTTTGGCAGTTAATATCATTTGTAACCAATAATTCAACACTTACATTCACAGGCATTTGATTGTAATTGCTGTGGAACTAAAATGAAATTCCTTTGTGAATTGAACTGAACAGAAATGAAGAAAAAAAGTGCAAGGGGAGTAACTTTAATCATAAATTACTCCCTTCAAATCACTTTTTGGATTTCCTAAAATGAATTCAAGAGTTAAGGTTAATTTCTGATTTAACATGGACAGAAAATATTGTAACAGACTGATCACCTGCCCAAATAAATTCAATATGTCAGACAGAAGATAAAAAAAAAACAGGAATAAAACACTTTCTGGGAAATGATGAATTTTAAATTACAGAGAAATATACATATAAATTTGTTCATATAATCAAGAGGGAAGTAGAGAATGTTACGTCTGGCATAAGCTGCAGAAGCTCTTAGAAGAGAGTCAAACCATTCATAGATTTTGGAATTAGAGTTGCCTTCCAAAGGCAAAGAAAGCCCACTCTGCCCAACCATTTTATCCATAGGTGGGGAGAGAAGAGGAGGATTCATGATATTCCCAGTTCTACAATTTATACAGTAATACCTACCTCTATTCCTAACTACTGACAATGCTCCCCTTTCTGATTTTCAATGCATTCACAATTCATCTCTATATCAAAATTATCTTCATATATAAAGATCATAGTCAATAAGTTTGTTTGATCATATGTTTGTTTGTTCACATCACAATGAGGACATAAATACTCAGCTCTTTAGAGCTGATTAAAGACAGGAAGACTTACGTGACCAGCAGGTAAAGTGTGACTGACTGCTGAAGTAGCAACAAAGACACAGTTCGGGCATTTTTTCACTGCAATTTCTGCATTTTCTACTATCAAAATTGCATAATACATTTTACTGTCTTTCTCTCTTTAAAGGTAAATAAAGACACTGAGACTTGTGTTTAAAAATAGAATTTTTCTTAAATATTATTCTATCCTCGTCATTTTTTATAGGTATTCTGCTAAAACTGATAAATATTCTGTTTGTGATTCCATCCTGTGAAATGGACACTGTTTGAAGTATCATTCTGCTTAGGATACTAAAATCAACAATAGTAGAACAGGTCTAGTTAGTCAATCAATACAAACTATCATGTGGCATATTTTGGCAGCATGAGGGGTGATCAATTGAAAAATTGGAAAAAGGTGGAATCAATGAATAAGTTACTCCTCTCACCTTTTGTTGGGCAGTGATCACTAAAAATAAGTCTGAATTTCCAAAAAACAAGCATAAATGATGCTGGATACAATCTGATGAATAAATTTATCAAGAAACTACTTTGTAAATTGGATCCCCAACTAAAAAAACCTATACTAATGTATGGAGGAGAGGGGAATAATTTTTTTTTTTTAAATTTCATAGACATAATAAGGAGTAAATGCGGAAATTCTCAGCCGTTTAGCTCGATTGGTGCAGTCTGTACGAGTGATGCATACATACATTACTAGCCAGCCAGACCGATA
The DNA here is from genome assembly GCA_963457665.1 of Thysanoteuthis rhombus. Taxonomy (NCBI): domain Eukaryota; kingdom Metazoa; phylum Mollusca; class Cephalopoda; order Oegopsida; family Thysanoteuthidae; genus Thysanoteuthis; species Thysanoteuthis major. Next base: position 38,451,860 of record OY735230.1, read on the forward strand.
AAAAAACTGAAGAAACCTATTTTGACAGTTCTGGTTGACATTTTCTAATTATGTGCTCTTTGCCCTTCTTTTCTAATCGTTTCTATATGCATCTCCTCACCAAATAGTTTCCATTGACTTCTTTTGAAGCTCATTATTACGCCATTCAGCTTGACAGCACATTGTAGCTGTCCATTCCATCAACCTTCTCTAATTGATTATTCCAGTCCAATTTTGACAGCCCATCAGCAAGACAACAATCAAATGTCTGTACTCTCAGGGCAGTGCATGTGCTTCCTCATTCAATACTTACAAAACAATATTCATGTTTATGTCTAATATCAAATCAACTTAACCTCACAAATGGCCTGCCTGACCAACCAGTCAAGTTGGCTCTGCAGATTCTTCTTTGCTCGTCTACGTGTCAGAAAGTGTGTGTCCTCTTGCACTCCTGGTCACATTTTGGGGGCTACAACCTTAAAAACGACTTTTTGGTTTTTTTTCCAAAAAAATCGCTTTTTAGGGTCTCTATGCCCGAATCTTGTGCTGGTATTTTTTTCTCTTAGATAATTTTAGATAAAAGATCTATTTTTTCAGATAATTTTTTGGTTGATTAGTTCTGGTACATGTGCAGGCTACGGTGATTCATTTATGCTAGTAGATTCATTTATCCACTCATCAGAAACTGTTAATATAGGTTTCTTCAGTTTTTAAGTTGGTCTGACTAGCTGGCTTTCTATGCATGCATGTATGTATTACATATACAGGCCACACCAAGGAAGCTAGAGGACTGAAAATCTATTTACTCCTTATTGTGTCTATAAAAAAACTTTTAATTTGTTTTTTGAAAATTGCTTCCCTAAATTAAGTTTTTAGTGGCGGGTTCATTGTGCATTGTAAGTTTTTGCTGAATTGGTCCCTCACTCTGTGTCCAGCAGCATTCACGCTTGTTTTTTTTTTTGTTTTTGTTTTTTTAATTCAGATTTTCTGATGATCACTGCAAAACAAAAGATGTGAGAAATAACGTATTCATTGATCATCCCTTTTTCCAATTTTTTAATTGATCACCGTTAACACGACAAGCTGCCAATATGCTAGTCACGAGATGGGTTATATCAAGTGACTACAGTTATACACACACACATAAACACACACACACACACATATATATATATATATATATATATATATATATATATACACATATATATATATATATTTATTTATTCATTTAAACATACATTGTTGAGAAAAACAGACAAACTCTATTTGATTTTTGTTAGTTTCCCTAGTTTGTGTGAAAACCTTTCATTGATGTAATTGGAATTTTTTTAAACTCTTTAAAAATATATACATACATATATTCTGGAAAGTTTTATGGTTTTAAGTATTGAAAATATTGGTGAAAAAGATTTTCTCTTCTACTAGTATAGAAGTTTTTTCAGTCCTGAAGCACTTAATATATTACTGCAGAAATTTTAAGAGAAGATCTTACGTACAGAAGTATTTTTAATTCTGTTTTTTTTTTTCCATTTATTTTCCTATATGTTATGCAAGTCCATTAATTATTTACTAATAGCTGTTGATAAAAAAACGTTTAAAAGAATTTTTGTTTCATACAGAATTAGAACTTATTGTACAATAAGTGAAATTTCTGTTGTGGGGACCATCAGTTCTTTACCATTGATCTGTTTTGAGGATTTGAAAACAAAGTTATTTTACCTTTGCTCCTCAGCAGTGCTGGTCAAGCACCACCTCCCCTGAATCTATGATTTTTATGTTTAGATTGTAATTCTCTTTTATATCAAAAGTCTATGCTTGCACTTCACCATTTGCTTATCAGTTAGCTATCTACATAGGAAGAAGTTGATCGAAGGAGAAGAATCAGTGAAGAATCAGATTCATTTAAACTTTCTGAAAAAACACTGTACTTGGCAAGCTAAAATTCAGGATCTCCATAAAGATGTGATGTTGCTGTGAGTCCTATAAAAATAGTGCTGTTCCAGACTTGATTTACTTCAGCAAGGACTGTCTGATAAATATTGAAGTTTAGTAGGTGTAGCCCAGGGAAATTATTTCCTGGATCTTTTATGGGGTGAGATTAATGGTACTCAGGAAAAGCATCAATCACTGCCTACACAACAAAATCCATGTTTGTGTCTAATATTTATCTATCTATCTATCTGTCTATCGATCTTTCTATCTATCTATCTATCTATCTGTCTATCGATCTATATATATATATATATATATTTATACATATAATCTCAAATCAACGTAGCCCAACAAATGGTCGCCAACCGACTAGCCAGGTAGACTACAGATTCTTCTTTCTTTAAGTGGGTGTGTGTTTCTGGGTGCTTCTGGCCATATTTTTTTGGCTACATCCTAGAAAATTTGCATTGGCACACCACTGAGCACCTTCTAAAAAACGTTTTTTTCTTCATTTTTTTTTTTCAAAGAAGTGCTTTTTAGGGTCTGTATGGTTATTTTTGGACCAACAATGTCCAAATCTTGGGCTGGTATTTTCTAGATAGAAGATCTAATTTTTTAAGAAAATTTTATAGACATTTAGTTCTGGTTATGATGATTCATTAATGATAGGTATGGTAACATGTATCAATATATTAATGAATGAATGGCTTGGCTTCACAAATAAAGATTTTGAGGGAAGGGTTTTCAACCACAGTAGGACCATAAACAGCTTAGCATGTGTGTGGAATAGCCCTCCAGCCTAAGTAATATGGTTTCAGATGAAGTGCAGTTTGCCAAAGGCTGGCCCCACCATTCAAACTAAGGGTTTGTATCCTATGGTGTACCACAATGTTGTGAATAGTTGCAGGGCCACTAGGTCATAGGTTTGACACGTACGTCTTTCTCCTGGTAGATGCTACACATATATACCATAAATTCCCCATTTTTTTATCCGAAAATGTTGTGCTAAAAAAATCCAGGTGCTTTTATCTATGGAAATATAATCATGGGAAATTTTCAAGCTCTGTTGATGGCAGACATAATAGTAATTTATGAGGAAAATACTCTTTTAATCACATCTTTTTAAGGTAATTAAAATATTGAAATGATAAAAACGTCTCTATTATCTTTCATTTTTTTTTTTAATGAATATTCAAACGTATCCCCACACCAGCTCTTTCTCTCTCTCACACACACACATGCACAAAACACATACACACACATATTCTCCTACTAGATCTGTGGACATTGAGTTCTTACTCAGACGCACACTCCTTTGCATTTACACACATATGTGTGCAGATTACACACAGGAAATGTATTTTTCATTTGAAATTGAATCTTAATCAGTGGGTGTAGATTATCTACGGTAGTGGATTATACATGGGAGATTACTATATATATATATATATATATATATATATATATATATATATGTGTATATATATATATATATATATATAAACACATTTAAATGTGGTTCCATGCGTCTGTAGCTTGACGTGTTGTTATTAGAAGAATTTTCATCTGAAATGTTAACTGTATAACATTCAGTACATGTGATTAATAAGCACCTCTGAAATAATTACATTGACAAGAAAGGAGATTAGGTTGAAAAATAAAGAGGTCTGGTTGGTCACTTGATAGAAACAGTCATATGACCGACATCTTTTGAATGCATGCCATGTTTGGGATGATCAATCAAAAAATTGGGGTAAGGTATGATCAATGAATAAGTTACTTCTCTTTTTTTTCTTTTTTTTGGAGGGGGATCACCAAAACGTTATAATTTTCAATAAACAAGCGAGCTCATACTAGTGGCCAATTTAGTATAAACTTACATCCTACCCCCGCCAAAACACACACACACACACACACACATACATACATATTAATATTAATATTTAGGGGAGAATTTTCAAGTCTGGAGTTGACTTTGTTTTCCTACAGTAACAACAAGAACAATCCTCAACAAAATGTAGGGTATATCTCTGAATTTTTGAGATGAGGTATTATTATTATTTCTATTATTATTCGGACCATCCTCATTTTGGTTGTTTTTCATACAACGTTTCGGCCGTTGTACTCTACGGCCTCCATCAGGTATCAATGTTGAGCCTAGATGTGGTGAGTCTCTTCACATGAGTTCCTACATCCAAAGAACTGTCAGTAGTTAGGGATAGATTAGGTTCAGATCCCACATTGGATGAACGCACCAGCATCCCCCTAAACAACCAATACAGTTCACAATGAATTAGCCTTCCTGGATGTACAGGTAACAAGATCGGAACAAGGTTTCAATACATCTGTGTATCGTAAGCCAACGTTCACTGGTCAATATCTCAACTTCGCCTCTAACCATCCATACAGCGTTAAGAAAGGGATCGTCCGATGCTTACAGCACCGAGCAAAGCTAATAAGTAGTGACACCGACACATACCTCTGTGAGATGTGTACCATAAGCAAGAATCTCCAGAAAAATGGTTATCCCAAAGGTTTAACTGTCACCACTAGAGAAAGGAGAGTGATGGAGGAGGAGGATGACAATCATAAACCAACTACAGTCTGTCTCCCCTACCTTAAGAATGTGTCTGAGAAGATCCAGAAGATCTGTGCCCCATATAATATCCGGGCAGTATTCAGAAGTAGATCAACGCTACGCAGCTACCTCTCCCACACCAAACCACCCACTGAGTTATCAAACACCAAGAACTGTGTATACTCAATACCATGCAGCTGTGGGCACGAATACGTAGGGGAAACATGTCGCCCCTTGAAGGTTTGGGTGGAAGAACACCGAAAAGCGGTGAGCAAAAGTGAAACTAACAAATCGGGTATAGCTGATCACATATGGAAAGAAAAGGGAGACCACCTACCCCTGTAGAACAAGGTTGAGATAATTGATCAGGAAGAACACTGGAAGATTTGAAAATTGAAAGAGTCGGCCCATATGCTAGGCAAGAAAAACTGCCTCAGTAATCCTAGCATAGAAATGGATACCATATGGGAACCTCTAATAATAAAAGACAGAAAACAATAACATCAAATACCAAAAACTGTCACCTGAGGTTTAAGCCTCCTAAAAATTAGCGCCGATTGTCCACATGGACACATAGCGTAGTGGTTACAGAATCAATGTGAGACAATAATAATACTACTAATGTTAAGAGGGGAGTGCAGTCTATATAGCCCCGTCGGTTAAAAAAAGGGTTCGGTTTGTTACTTCCCCCACACCTACCAGATGATACCTAATGAAGGCCGTAGAGTACAACGGCTGAAACGTTGTATGAAAAATAACCAAGATGAGGATAGTCTGAATAATAATAGAAATAAAATGTAGGGTATAAACCAATATGTGAAATCCACATTCTCCCCACCCCTTGATTTGAATTCACAAATTTACCTGGAGGCTGTTTTACTGACTGAGCTAAATTGACAAATCTTGGATGTCAATGAAAATGCATTGTACAGATACACACAGGCATTTTTTTCATTCCAATAAATACATACATTTTCTCAAAAAAAAAAGAATATATATATATTCATAATTCTTATCAATTATATATACAATACAAAATTTGTTTCAATCATCTTCTGTCAGAATAGAAATTGGAGTTAAGTTTGACTCTGCCATAGCAAATCTTGTTTCTATTCAGTTCATAGAAAAGTTCCACTATTCTTCACGCCTCTTATTAAAGAGTTCTCCTGTCAATTACCAACAGTTTCAAGTGGTTTATGAGTTGATTCAAATCTTACATCATTTAATTGAGGTTTCATTTCTGGATTCATGAACATTGTAAGTGCCTGTATGCAGAATATCCCCTTCAGCTGGTGCAATAAAGTTTTAAGATGTAGTGCCTCTTGCGCTGGGCTGACCCTACCCTTTGAACTAACAGTATGCATCCTATAGTCTACCAACGTAGCATGGAGAGGGGCGAGGCCGCATGGTCAAAGGTTTGATAGCTTTCCTTCTCCTGGCAGATGCCCAAGTTAGCTATGGAGGTGTGCTTCCCTTCCGCAAGAATATTATGATTGTATGGCTGACTCGTGGTTAGACCATAGGATGTGAACATTCTGTAGTCAGTAGATATCTGAGCTGGCTATGGAGTTCTACCATCCCTTTGGAGGAGAAATGTGCAATTTCCTTTTTATTGTTCATGTCTCATCCTGTTTCATCTTTCTTTGTGTCATTATCTCTTAAATTCATAACCCACTTGAAACCACTTATAATTAACAGAGGAACTGTCCAATGAATACCATGAAAATATTTTTTTCAAAATTCGACAAATGGTCAAAGGGAAATGATTTTGATCAGATGTTGTTTCCTTTGGAATTGACTTTCTGTTTTCTTTCTGTGAACTTGTTTCCTCTCCTGGAACATTCTCAAATTAGTTGCTTTAAATGTCTCCCTGCATCTGGGAGAGCATGGTGCAGCTTTCAATTAATCAAAGGTGAATGTCCCCATGGAAATCCTCTTGAAGTGCTTTCTCAGACACCATTGCTGACTCAAACATTTGCTGCTAATTAACTCTTAAATTCATTTAAGAAAATTTAAAGGTTAATTTCAAGGAAAATAACTACAGACCAAAGTTAACCCCCCTCCCCTTCAAGTTTTAAGTGAATTTTGGAATTTGTTTTTCATTCACTAGAATAACTTCAACTCTTCAACTCAAAGAAAATAGAAAGTCAATTTCCAGGGAAATAAATTCTGAGAAAAATTATGTCCTTATGACAATTTTGCGAATTTTAAAAATTTTTAATTGAATTCACGGAAGAGTTCCATTATTTTCTATGCTATTCATTTCTATTGTATATTACAAGTGGTTTAAGAGTAAACAAACTTTATCTGCCAAAGAGAGCCATTGTTGATTTTGAGCGGCATCAAGCAATTTATTTTTCAAGAGTCAACAGATGAAATAGATTTACTCTCGTTTAAATGTTACTTACTATTTGCCAACTATTTATTTATCACCCCTTTCTGTTTACTATTCATGTGGTCAGCAAATACAATGAATCAGTAAACTGGACTTTGATATAAAGGATGACCACACACTTCACAAGAATATGGTTTCTCTCCAGTGTGTATTTTCATATCTTGTGCTGTATGAGGTTTCTTTGAAAATGAAGATCCACATGCTTTGCACTGATGTTCTTTCTCTCTAATTCATGCATATGTATTCTTTAACAAATTTTACTTCCCTGTTCCCTGACAAGGAAGATACACATGTAATTTATCAGTTTGCATTCATGATTTCTCTAAGAATATAGATTCACTCTCTTCATAAGCATATGGCTTCTCTCCAATGTGTTTCGATTCTGATATCATAATTGATGTACTCTCTTTCAGCACCATATCATGGTACAAATACGCAGTCAGTATCTTACCAACCCAGAATTTGATCCGTCCAAAGTTGCCAAAGCTTCATCCGCAGCCGAGGGTCTCTGTAAATGGATCACAGCCATGGAAATGTACGATAATGTTAGCAAAACTGTCGCTCCGAAGAAGGCGAAACTAGCAGAGGCTGAACAGGACCTGAAGAAAACAATGCAAAAGCTTCATGCCAAACAGTCCGAGCTGGCTGCCGTGGAGAAGCGTCTGGCTGACTTGAAATCCTCTTTCCAGGCCATGGCGGACAAAAAGGTTGAGCTGGAAAATAACGTGGACTTGTGCGGCAAGAAACTAGTACGAGCAGAAAAGTTGATCGGGGGACTCGGAGGAGAGAAAGATCGCTGGATACAACAGGCTGCCTATTTGCAGGGCATATATGACAATTTGATTGGAGACGTCCTTGTAGCTGCGGGAGTGATTGCCTATCTTGGACCATTTACTTCTGCATTCAGAGAAGACTGCACAACTGACTGGGTTCAATTTTGTAAGGTAAGAAAGCAGCCATTTTTTATTTTTTTCTTGCTTTGTCAGCAGAGAAAATTTTAAATGAAAGAAAATAATTGATGGCCTAAAAATGAAAAAAAATGCAGGTCTCATTTATTATTCAATACAAATCATCACATGACTGACAGCTTTTTGCAACATACCATCTTGAAGGTAATTGATTAAAAAAAATTTTGAAAAAGGGGTGATCAATAAATAGGTTACTTCTCTCATCTTTTGTCAGATCACTAAAATGTCAAAATTTAAAAAAAAAACAAAACGAGTGTAAATGCTTCCGGGCACAAACTGAGGGACCAATTTTGTTATTGTTTCACTGATGAAGTATTGACATGTCTCTCAAAAAGTAATGACTGAAAGGAGAATCAAACACTTTTGATGCCTGTGTCGTATCAGGGGGCCAGATTTATATTAGCCCCCAACACATGTATAACCAGAATTGATCTAAGGAGATGAATCCTGGGAAGCAGCGTGTTTGTTGCCTAAGCACAAAAACAAGGTTAGTACACAGTTAGTTGAATCGTTCACAAAACGAAGAAATAAGAACAAACAAAGAAGTAAACAACAGTGCCAGGTTTAATTCATGAGTGAATTAAATTAAACAAGGACCGGAGTTTCTGCTGACACGGATATGTGGACGGATCTACCAGGATAAAAGATGTAGAGATAGGAAGGATGAAGGGAAAGGAATGTCACTAAGTAAATGTGAGATAGAGTCTATAGAATGTCCATCAGTATGGTCATCCTTGTCATAGCCACTATGAAGTTATCTTAGGAAGTCCGACCTAACTACGATGAGAGTGCTTAACTTGGATAGGATGTGTTCTTGAGATGAATATGTGATGATGCGTGTGTAAGAACAAAGTGGGTATAAAAACTATACTAACTATCCTAACTAAAGAGAGATGGAGAAGAGACAAGCTTACCTTGATGCCGTTGGAACACAGAGAGAGAGAGAGAGAGAGAGAGATTTACCGCCACAGTTTAAATATGGTAAAGATAAGAATCAGCTATCTGATTGGCAGTTCTGTGTGACGTCAAAAAGGAGAACAAGGAATTTACCGTTTCTACAGAGATATAGGGGTTAGAAATAGATCCTTTCCAAAGGGCTGATAACTCTGTACATGAATAATTTTCTTTAGCTGGAAAGGTGGGCACTACACCTGTAACAGAGAAGAGAACTTCAACAGTACAGTTTCAAAATCAAGCTTATCTTCTGTAAGTCGATTTTCTGCCATAATAGTCCAGTGGCCAGACCAGATTTCAACGTGAAGGAATAAGATGTAAAGTAAATAACGTTAATCATCTCCGTCCACTTGGTTTGCTCATGGAGAAGGGTCAGTGTATAGAGGAAGTTGGGTTAAAAAAAATATTTTATCTAGAATTGTATAAATAGAAGGTATTACTCATGAAAATGATACATTGGATGTTTCACTGGTCAAGATGTAGGTTTGGTACTTACTAAAACAAAACAATGTTACCTCAAGGACTTCAGACAGCTTGCCCACACAAAAAAAAAAAGTGTGACTAATGGTCCAAGGAAGAGAGATGTCCATACACTTTTTCTATCTACACCTTTGTTGTATGTCTCCATTATCCAATTTAACTAACCTGACCTATTTTTTGATCTAACTCAAATTAATAATAAACTACATGGTCATAAAAAAGGTGTAGTTAGAGATTTGGGGGGATTTGGAGGCCTTTGGGGCTTGGCTCCTAGAGGGCCTCCCCTCCAACATTTATTGAGATCCGTTTATAGAAATGCAGTTGGTGAACTACAATTTATAGAGCTTATGGGAATCATCTCTCCAACTAGATTACCCCCACCAACCCAGCAACATCTCTGAAATTATTTAGTTAGTACTGATATCTTTTATGGAACTCCATTCTTATAATTTCTGTTCAAGTTTAATAACAGTTTTGTTTTAAGTAAATGAAAACCCTTGGGCAAATCAGTCCTAATGAATATAAAGGAGTAAGTAGCCTTTATGCATAAAGTTTGGCTTTGTGTTTTGTGTTAGTCCAATGTGGGATGAAATTTGAATGTGAATAAATCTGTTATGGCTGCCAAGATTGAAGGGTGGCTCTTTTTCAGAAGAACTCTCTTTGCTCAGTTTTTTTTTGCTTGACGAAACTTGGATTTGAGCCGCTGTGTTTGTACATGAATTGATACATGTAGATCCAATGTAATTAGCTGTTCCGCTGGTGTCAATTTTGAGTTGAGTACAATTCTTTTGGCCATTAGAATCGAGTCACGGCTTGACCATTGGAAGGCATAAGTTTAGTGGGATTTTTTTTTCTTTTAATTTTTTATCTGGAATACTAAAAATGAGATGGTTGTAACTGAGTTAATACTGGCTTTGTTCTTTTTTTTATTATTGCTTTTTGAACTACAGGCATAAAATAAGGTTTTCCCATGTAAATGAGTTTTCCCTCTCCTGCAAGAGCAGTATTTATGGAGAGTACATTAGCCTTTACCTGTTATTTGTTACCAGTGATAGAACCATCTATCTATTTAATGAACAATGTGATTTTCTTCTGTTTCTCTGTCTGTAACAATGGACTCTTCCATTAAAGGTAACATTTTTGCTGATGAAACTATCTCCTACCCACCATTTGAAACAATCGACTCTTCCACTCAGTAGTTTCTCTTGTTGAAAAATCATCTCGAAGAAATTCAAATGTTTCTGATTTCCATCCACAGGATTAACTAGTTTAAGATGAACAGATTCAGTTGGTCATTAAATAGAAACAGTCACACAACCAATGTACTATGAAAGCATGCTGTGTTAAGGGTGATCAATCAAAAAATCGGGAAAAGGGCTGATCAATAAATGAGTTACTCCTCTTGCTTCTTGTTTGGGCAGGGATCCCTAAAAAAAGTCTGAATTTTCAGAAAACATATGTGCATGATGCTAGATTTGAACTAAGGGATCAATTTAGCATAAACTTACATTGCAAATTGAATCCTCCACCATAAACCTATTTAGGATGGAAATTTTGAAAAAAATAAAGCAAACTTTTTACATAGATATTATAAGGAGCAAATGTTTAAATTTTCTGCCACCCATCTATATTGGTGTGGCCTGTACGGCTGATACATAGATAATCATCCAGACAAACTCTAAAAACTGAAAAGACCTATGTCAGTAGTTTTGGTTGAGAGTTTCTGACAGTGACATTTTGGATTTCGAGATAAGCACCCATAATGCATATTATCAGAGACTTGAGTTTCACAGAAACAAACATTACGAATTCCGAAGTCACTCGGAATTGAACAACTGGGACCAGGATTTTATGTTCAGCCAAATGTAAATAGAGCTGGGTAAGAGATTTCTTAAGTAATTAGGTTATTGAGAATTTTCCCACAGGAAATTAATCATGTGGTCAAATGCAACCAAGCCAGATCAGTAAGTGGTGTTGCGGAATAATTTTAAGAGTTGGATAAAAAAAAAGAATCCATTTTCCACCATCAGCTCTTCATCTGTCAACACTTTACTAATGACTTAGACCAGGGGTCAACAAACTTTTTTTTGATGTGGGCGGAATAGAAATATTTTTATGTCTTGCAGACTTGGGTGAATGAGAAATAAAACAGTAATCATACAAAGCTATAGAAACAGCTGGTTTTCCATGTACTGTCAATCAACAGGAACTTGTATGTGGTGTGGCCAATTTAGCACTTTCTGTGCTGAATGTCTCTTGTTTTGGCTGCATGAAAATCCAACAATAAGCATTATTTCTATCCCATTTTAGCACTATTTTTCTGCAATTTTATTCAATTTATCCAATTTTCTAGTCATTATAGGCAAATCTAGCAATGTTTAGCTATTAATGTCCACAAAACGGTTAACAGTGTTTGTTTAGCAAATCTTGCTTATATGCTAGGATATAATATCTATTGTCTTGATTGACCAAATATATTGATAGAGCAGCAGGAATATTCAGAGTTGAAATATTTTTTGTGATAAAACATTGATTCATTCGAGGCCATTGCACATTGAATACATCATGTATTCACTCTTTTCTATCCAGACAATATCTGTAAAGTCCGAAATGATTTCCAATTAAATTTTGTGGAAGGGTGGACCATTGGCCCAGGAAGAAGTCTTTAAATTTTGGGTCAGATCAAGGAATTTTTTTATTGAGTACAGGGTATTGGCATAGGTGTGAACTCTCTGAAAGCTTTCTACTATTGAAAACTGTCCACAAAAACTGTCACCAACACTGTCAAAATAGGTTTCTTCAGTTTTCAAGTCTGGCCAGCTGGCTGGTTATTCATGTACCAGACATACAGGCCACTCCGATGAAGGTAGAGGGCGGAAAATTTCAAAATTTACTCCTAATTACTTCTTGAAAATTTTTTTCTATACCCATCCAACCATTAAATAGGTTTTTAGATGGCATCTTTAATTTGCTATGTATGTTCATGCTAAATTTGTCCCTTAGTTTGTGTCTGGCAGCATTTACACTTGTTGTTTGGAAATTCAAACTTTTTGAGTGATCACTGCCCATCAAAAGGCAAGAGAAGTAACTTATTGATTGTTCACATTCTATTGACAGAATAACCAGAAATAAGATGAGAGAATGTCAAAATTTAATAATGATCTATCAATACTTGTAGAATCTTTGCCAATAAACAGGGTGACTTTCTTGAAGTCTGCTTCTGCCTCTTCCTATCACAACTTTTAAAATAAATTCCTATTAACTTATATCATACATTATTCTTCAATATCATTAGCCAATATTTCAGGTATATTTTTCCCTTTTTTTCAAATCTAGATTCAACATCATTTTCATTAGCAAATAGTGGAGAAGACTTATTTCCATTACTAAGAGAACAACTGTCATCTCTCATTTAATTTCAAAAGCTACCCTAATATCGTCTATCAAATAATACTGTGAAAATCCAGGTTGTTCCGCTTTCCTCAGTCATAGAAACTGTCAACCAGAACTGTCATAGATTCAGTTTTCAAGTGAGTCTAGCTGGCTGGCTGTCTGTTTATTTATACAGACAGTATATAGAGGCCACACCAATGGAGCTAGAGGACTGAAAATCTAAATATTTACTCCTTATGTTTAGAAAAAAGGTGGAGGTTTTATTGACAATGTAAGTTTATGCTTGGTTACTTGGTTTATGTCCAGTAGTAATCAATCTCGTTTTTTGAAAATTCAGATTTTTTTTATTGATCACAGCCAAATAAAAGGCGAGAGGATTAATTTATTCATCGATCACCCCCTTTTGGGATTTTTTTAATTGATCACCTTAAACATGGTATGCTGCCAAAAGATATTTGTCAGATTGTTTTCTATTGGGTGACTAATAAGACCTGTCTTCTTTTGAAAAATTAATTTGAAAACCTTCTTTCCTAAGTGATTTTGGTGATATTCTCAGAAATCAAATTTAAACATGAAATTTCCGTCTTAAAACGCATTCTGTAATTCAAGCTATTAATGAAGTTTTTGAGAAACCAGTTTAAACTAACTTGGATGGCAGGAGTGAAATTAAAATGTGAATGGGAAATGACAGTTGTTATGGGGGGAACGATAAGTCTTCTTCAATATTTTCAAATGAATAATAAGGTAGATACACTTTATCAGATGCACTAGCCCTATAACAGCAGTCGCTGTCACTGGCTGACAAACAGTCAGACAAGTCGACATAAGAAATGCCTCACACCATCTCCACAAAGCATTCCCTCCACTCCATCTATAAAAAAGAACTGCTTTTAATCTGATGTTGTTTAAGTAAGGAAGTTGTAAAGAAAGAAAGAATGACGTCATTGTAATTCAAATGGAAAGTCAACCCTCTTTCTTTAGTTCACATTCTGTTTTTTTAAATTTTCATCGTATATTTTCTAGACCCTCCAATAAAACACTCTTACTTCAAAAACAGGCAATATCTCTAATAGATTAAGTCATATTTAATGAAATAAATGTTCAAGAGTGAAGTCTGATTATTAGGTACCTAAAATAGTGTCCTTCACTTCACCCCAAGCTATTTTGCTCATAGGTAGAGGGAGAGATAGATTCATACCTTTCCCAAGGGCATTAGTGCAAAGGGAACTCAAAGCATCTCAGCTGGAGTTTGAACTTAGCTCACTGAGTCCATTCTCCATGTCACTAAATTTAGGGGGAAAAAACGAGATATATTGCTGCCATATTAATTTTTTTTGACTCTAAATGTAATGTCCATAATTCTGGAAGAGTTATTAACGTTCAAACTTTCTTTGTGGACAACCCAATCTCATCTTCCCATCTTTGATGTCAACACTAGGTTTCGGTCAAATCATTCGATGAACCACATCAGGTGTAATATGTAATACCCATAAGGAAAGAGAATCTCTTTCATCTACCATTTTCTCCAATGGTGTAAAGCAAAAAAACAATATCTAACAGAAAATTTTTTCTTTCTTTGCATCACTGGAGAAAGACACCGATAAAAGAGACCCTCTTTCTTTATGGATATTAAATGTTGTATATCATACTAGAAGACTGCAGAATAATTTGGCCCCGTGTTAAACTGTCCAAAAAGGTTCAAATCTTTTTTTTACTTCCAACATGTTTGATCTCTGTTTATCATTTTGTTTTCTTTATAGAAAAAGAAGATTCCCTGTTCAGCTGATTTCTCTTTGAGTAAAATCCTCGGTGAACCAATTAAAATCCAAGCCTGGAACATAGCAGGTCTTCCTTATGACAGTTTTTCTGTTGACAACGGAGTGATTGTGGCCAATTCAAGACGATGGTAAGCAACACCGATTCCCTATTACAAGGCTCGCCAACCATCCGCAAAGCATGTGCAAGAAAACAATTTGATTCGGCGATGTGAAACAATATGAGTCAGCAGCTCTATTTTTCATCCCCTGTCATGCCTCCTGTGCCCCTTACTAAAAGAAATATTTGACTTGCGCAGTAAACTAACTGTAAAAAATGAAATGAATTAGACAAAAACATTTCAATAGTCAATGATCAAAACTCTTTTTTAATTAATTTGAGCGTTCTACTGGGAGCTTAGGGGGATATTAATAATCAATCTGTTTGATAAATCCTTTTTAGAAACAAAATTGAGTGTACTAACCACTTATAAGTGACTTATAGTTGACTTATTACCTGCATTCTAGCTGTAATTAACACCCCCTACCCTTTGGCCTGTCTGCCAAAATATTGCCAATATTAAATGGATCTGCTCACTTACATTTAGCTATCCCCCATCTTAATTTGTGTACTACTCAGCTAAACTCAAGAATGAAAACCTCTGTACAATCACAATATTAGCAGCAATATAATATAACAAGAACCTTAAGTTCAACAATATGTCCACCAACCTTACATCTATATCTGGGATTTCCAATTTCAAAGAGTTTCTTAGTAGTTGTAACACCACAAATTGTGGTAGTAGTAGCAGGAAAAGGAGGAAGAAAAAAGTGACGGTGGTTCACCCAAAAATCTAGCTATGAAAAAAAAAACAATTTGTAAGTTTAAATTGAAGTGAGTGAAAAATTTCTATCAATAATTTGCTGTGGAGTCTTAGTGCATGGTTATTTTTTCATCTTTCCATCTTTCCATCTTGTATTTTGATGGCCATGATTTCACATGAGACCTCTGGGGATCCATATTGTGAGTTATGGTGTCCATTGAATGTTTGCCATTCTTGCAACATGACCAGTCCATTGCCATTTGAGTTTTCTAATGGATTCTTTGATATCTCAGACTCCTATTTTTCCCCTAATAAAAAGATTTCAAATATTTCCACGAGCCCTGATTGGGGAGACGGTCTGAACCCCTACTTTGAGAAACCCTGTCCAAGCCCAGGACCTCCAGTTGCATCAATCCGGCACTGGCTGAAAGGAATCATAAATCTATGGAGTTGAACGATTCACCATTACTTCATTCTTCATGTTTTCCATGGACTTGCATTTGCCAACAATCCACTCTTTCTTGATCACTCTTTCTTCACTCGTTTAACCAATCATGTGAGAAAGCCTTTCTCTGATTCAGTGATCAGAGAAATAATAAAGTCCAGTTAACTGAGCCGTAGCTAAGAGAATGGGGCTATCGGAGGAGGAAAACCCCAAAAGCTTTGCAAATCATTGTACACTCTCGGGTATCACCCTCTACCAAGAATGGATTAGCCTGATAAGTTGTATAATCACAAGGGCTATAAATCACCGACATAAAAGAGTAAGAGGGAGATTCTATTTCAAATCCAAGCAAGTGTGCAATATTACCTCGTGGTGAACTCAATTGACTGTATATCAACAAGTGAAAACTGTCAGACTTTGAAAAACGCAACTTTATATCTAATTATTAATAATCTTTCTTACGATGGACATTTTAAAACCCAACCAATAATAAACCCAGTATGCTTCAGCAAGTACTACACAGCATTCATTTGCTGCAGTTCTATGGACTTTATACAATAAGAAAGATATTTGTACTTACATGGATTGTATAAATAATAATCCAGCCTTTAGGGTTGTTTTTCACCAATTAAATGATAGTGCATGTCTGTTTATTGCTAATTTTCCTCTCTCAACTGAATGTGGGAGCTGAGTGCCCGCCCAGTCCTCAAATCTCTAGCTATCTCTAGCTACACCCCTGCAATTATCTGCTCTTTCACGATCATTCTTTCTTGACTAGTTTAACCAATGATTTGGAAAGGCCTATTTTGATAGCTTTTTCCTGTTTCAGTAACCACGGAAAAGGTAATGTCCTCTCAGTACCAGAAGGTCAACTATCTTTTTATGAAAAGGACAGCATGATTTTTTTTTCTCTGCCTCTCTGTCCGTAACAATGGTAGACCTGCCAAGTTGAGTAAAGTAAAATGCAGGAGATATCATTCAGGTGCACAAAGTGTTTGAATAAATTAGCTTGGTGTCTAGGGGGCACTGCAAGTCCTCAATGTGTTTCGATTTTTGATTCTTGTAAACACTTGAAAATAGCATTTTCAGCACTAGATTTTGACACTGCAGGAATCATTGTTTTGTTCAAGAGAATATGATTGCCAAGTGTACGATATTTCCTTGATTTAATACTTAACCTTAAATGAATTTATCTATATAAGCAATTCTTTTTTTCAGTTTTGTGCCAGAGTTGCTTAACTTTGAAAAAAATTTTCTTCAAATGAAACGAAAATGCAAGAGAAAACAAAAATTAGGGTGGGTGAGAAGAAATATCATGGAAGAACTATGTAGAATGTGGGAAACTTGGCAGGTCTGCAATGGACTCTTCCACTTAAACATAACAATTTTGCTGAAAAAAAAGGTTTCTTACCCATTATTTGATACAATGGATTCTTGCACTCGAACAAGTTCCATAATTTCTTTTGAAAACAAATCATCTCATAGGAATTCAAATTTATTCATGAATTTCTTATGGGGATCAACCAATCAATAAAACTTCTGTGTCAAAGAATCATGTTACATGCTACAGAAAATGTTGTGAGATGTAGCTGAGGGAGGGAGTGGGGGCTAAGTGCCAAGTCCCAAGGGCCCCCCAGATCTTCAGCAAGGCCTCTGAAAATGATCAAACCTATTCTATACTTCTATGAATAATGATGATGATGATGATGATGATGATCATCATCATCATCATCATCATCATCATCATCATCATCATCAGTCTTTTAACGTCCTTTGTTGGACATAGACCTTCCCCAGGATCTGTTACACTTCTCTGTTGTGGGCATTGTGGAGCCAGTACTTCCTGAACTTGTCTAGCTCGTCTCTCCATCTAATATTCTGCTGGCCTCGGTTGCGCATGTGATCTCAGGGGATCCATGTCGTGAGTCGTGATGTCCATCGGTTGTCTGCCATTCTTGTAACATGGCCAGCCCATCGCCATTTGAGATTTCTAAGCTCTGAGATTGCTAGCTCTGCCAAAGGCTTGCCATAAAGGAAGAATAATAAGAGGGATTTTTTTTTAAGAGGGAAGCAGAAATGGTTTGAAACTAAATACATCTTTTGACAGAAATCTACTTATATAATGAACAGTGTGATTTTCTTTGTTCTCTGGCCGTAAAACTTGACTCCTCTCAAATGAGACAATTTTGCAAATAAATTGTTGATCATCCTAGATGTAAAAAAATTATGTTTGAATATTTCACCTTGAGACAGATATTTTTAATCTGGTATATTTCGAAAATTTTCCAAATGTTTTTTTCAGATATTCATCTGAAAATATTTTTTAATTTTAGATATTCATCTAAAAATATTTAAATTCTTTAGATATCAATCAGAAAATATCTTTAAAAGTTTACACCTGAACCATTAATCCAGAATCGCCAAATTTAATCACCTCGTAATAATTAAAACACCACTGAATTTTTTCATTTGGTCTGATGGTTAGTCTTCATGGGGTCTGAAGGTGAGTCTGACCTCTGCTTTTAATTTAAATTTATTTTTGTTTAAGAGATTAAGTCTTATTGGTCTTAAATGTTGAATTAAATTTCATTTTTATCATTTGTAGCCAAAAAAGTCTTGTTAATACACATTTTCAGAAAAATTGAAATGTTTTTGACTCAATTTTGGAAGAAGAAGTTTGAGCTGAAGTGGCAACTAAATTTTTCCATGAGGTTTAACTAGTCTGAATAATAATGAGATCTTAATATTAACTGGTTTTTGACCTTTGCAGGCCCCTGATGATTGACCCACAAGGACAGGCCAACAAATGGGTCAAGAACATGGAGAGAGACAATTCATTATCTGTCATTAAACTCACTGATCCAGATTACATGCGCATTTTGGAGAATTGTATTCAGTTTGGAAATCCATGTTTGCTGGAGAATGTTGGTGAAGAACTTGATCCTTCTCTTGAGCCTCTACTCTTGAAACAGATATTCAAACAAGGTGAGTTGGCAACAAACTTGACAGTTCAAAATGCTGCAATCGGAATATTCTAATGATATCGCAATACTTTGAAAAGTACAGTTTTTGATGTAGTACAGTCAAGGTATTGCTATTCAAATTAATGTAACTAAGTATAAGCTGGAGAAAAAAAGATCAAATTATAATTGGACCTTGAACAGTGCAGATTTGAACAGTACAGAAAATTTTTGAACAGATTTGCACTAATCAAATATTTCATTAGTTTTTATTCAACAAATTATTCAGATTAGTATCTTCATCTTCTCTGTTTATCAAAACATTTCAACTAACATGTTCTTCAGCTGAAATATGTTCAAAATACCAAAAAGCAGTATGCTAGTCCAAATGAAAATGCCTCATCTCAAAATTTCAGATAGCTTGACTGCCAATAGAATTATAGAGGTATATACATCATCCTGTGTCTTCCTGTCTGTCTTTCCATCTACATAATATCTCCAAAAGTTTTCAATGGGTTTCAATGAAATTTTAGGGGAGGTGAGGCTACAAGATAAGAAAGAAGTGGATAAATTTTGTGGCAGATCCAGGACTTTGTTCTGGATTGTGAGATCTTTTTCCATTTTTTAAAATTTTTTTCTTTCAATACATTCATGCATTCACTAATGTTTGTCCATACGGTGTCGGCAGAGGTATGTACTCTCCGTGTGCTACCTAGTTATCATATTAAGTTTTTACACATGAAAGGATGTTCTTTTCACATCATAGAGAATAATGCTGAAAGTCTAATTACTAATTGTCTAAATTACTAAGTCTAAATTAAAATAAAATAAATAAAAGTCTAAATTACTAAGGTAATTGCATTTTTTTGCTGATTCAGTCTAATTTGAGGTATGATTCTTTATCATTAGAGGTTTTTGAGCTCTTAACAGCAATGGTAAAAATGCAAGGAATTGGACTAGTCCAACACGAACAGAATGGAATGCTCCATGACAGTGCCTGACTGCACACACCTCTCAGCTGACAGTGTCTAAGCTTAGGGAATTGGGATATTAAGTTTTGTATTATCATCTATATATTCATATGATATTTCTAAAAATCACCATATTTTCAAGCATTTTAAATTTCATATTTGTAATACAAGGTTCAATAATAAGCAAGTCATAATTCTTGCTTTTATTGGATTCATGACAACCAAACCTAGAGAAATGTCATATAATCATTTGAAGATTGTTTGAGAAAGGTTATTGCTTCGAATGAATTGTACAATATTTACTTTTTTGTGTGTTCAAATTATCCTTCATCTTATCATTCAAAAAACAATAACCCATGTGCAATGTCCCCTCTGATCTTTGATAGTCAGCGGGTGCAAAAATCTTATGTTGTGCAAATTTCTCTCCAGTGACAGAAGTAGTTATTTACTTACCTCCCCTCCAAGTTTGAGTTTAGGGTGGGGTTCTGGCTGACCCCAAAATGACTCTTGTCCCCCACAACTAGTCTTGCAGAGGCATTAAAGCAAGCTTAACTTGATCTCTGGATGAGCCCTGAGAAAGCTTGTCAAGGCTCATTATTGCTTACACAGAGTCATGCTATGCCTCAGTTTACTTCATAGGCAATTGCTTCCCAGCTGCATCCAAATGGTCAGAGCCGTCGGATAATGAGGGCCATTAGCCGTGGCAAAAGCATTTGTGCACTGAATGCTTGTGCAAATGTAAGCATGAAATTGTTTCAAGATGTACTTGGCACAGCCTATCTGTCATGGCTTATTAAACTGTATTGGCTTGGTTTAATATGATGCAAGCATAGATTGTGATTTTATTCTTTACTTTGAACTACTTTGCTTAGTTTGTTATTCCATTAGATCAAACATTCACCATCATCAGCCTTTTAGCATCCATCATTGGACATAAACCTTCTCCAAGATTTGTCAGACCTCTCTAACATGGGCATCACGAAGCCAATACTTCCTGAACTTGTCTATTGCATTACGCCGTCTTATTTTTTACCTGCCACAGTTTCACATATGTTCGTTGAGAAATTGAATATTCAATATTTTCATGTGTTGCAATGGCAAGATAGATTTATAACAATAGCATTCCTCGATTCACAGATTATTATGATTTAATTTGCTGGAAATTGTTAAATCAAATCTTTTTCGACTCATTCATTACTACAATAATTTAGATAACTGACCTTTTGTGTACACATTGATTTCCTTTGTGCACTGGTTACAAAATGTGTAGCTTTATATGTAACAACCAAATGTACCAAAAAGGTATCAAGTAAGCTGAACCTGTTCACTCCAACGGAAAGCCGCATTGGCCTTTCAGTGATAACACTTCATATGAGAATCAACAGTAAACAGAAAGTTTCCCACAAGGTAAAAAGAATGAATAATAAAACTGGCATCACACAGGAATTGGTAACTTTTGGTGTCTTGGGTTAAGATCTGACATTCTACTTCAAATGTCAGGAAGCCATTTAGGATTTGATTGTTTACTGCAAGGAACTATACAATGGATACTGTCTTTGTAGTTGGTATTTACATTGTGAGTGTGTATTGTTAAATTCACGAGTGAATGGCCTCTGTTCTGCCTCTGCAGAAAAAGAAGTGTCCCCTACAGCTATGTTAATGTATTCCAGAGGAAAGCAGAGAGTGATATGTCTGGCATCAGCTTGGCTGCAGAAACTGCTGGAGGGACATCAAATTTGGCGTCAAACCACTTTAAAAGGGCTCCACTCCATGGCTCAGAATCACAGTTGTCCATCTCCTACACTGGTTGCCTGTCCAACCCTAGGGAGATCAATCTACCCTGCTATTTCACCGAGGGGGTTTGTGTGAAGTGATCATGAACAGTTTGAACATAGGTTGACAATGAAACTGCAAAAAGAACATGCCTGAAAGTCAGACCATAGATATGCAAGTCCTTCCCATTCTACTTTTAGGTATATATATAACATAATAAGAGGTGATGCAAGTTTTTCAGTATGTCAGTCAGTCACTCAGTCAGTGGTAACTCAGTCATTCAGTCTGTCAGTGATGGTTATCAGTACTTTTGCCCAGTTTTTTAACCTCTAGTTACTGAATTTCTTGAGACAGAAACTTGACTATTTTTATCTATTAATAAGCTCTCAAAAGTATCATATATACCGCTAATAAGACAGGTATTTAATTTTCAAAAAATGATTGAAAATAAACATTAACATATTGTGTCCAATGTGCTGGTATGATGATGAGGGGGCTCTCTACTGAAGCTTGATATGGACAGTCATGGAACTTGGAGTCATTTCAGTGAGCAATAGTCCTTAAAATAACGCTGTAGACAATTCGTCTTATAATCTGACATATACCATTAAAGAACCGCCCCAAATTATGCTTATCAGCTTACCTCAGGTCCTTAATTATTCAAAATTATGCTTAGTCTTTGTAGCTCATCAAACATGCAAAATATGCATAAAATAATTAATTGAAACCCCAACAGAATTTTCAACTCTGGGGTTATCTTCTCTTTGACTTTATGTCACACAAATGGCTGCTTTTGAAAATGTGCTTCTCTGGTACAATTATACAAACATCTCTTTGAAGATTGCTGCAATGGACTCTAATGAACAAAACAAGAAGCTATGGTGGTTCCTTCTATTCCTTGAGGGAGACACTAAAACAATGCATACTGTAGCACATGTCTTCAAGCCGTTTCTTGCTTGGCCTCTCTGTATCATTATGAAGGGATGAAAAATAAGACCTTTGTGGTTATATTTTAAATTAATGTCTCATAGTGTACTGTTCATGTTTCAATCATATCAATAGTCTCCTCTTTTGGCATTTGAGACAGAGATCTCCATATCGGACACTGGAAATCTGCTCTTAGAATGGCTTTGAAATTTGCCTGGCAGCCATCCATTTTTTTGCTGGGTGGTGCTATCAGTTATTACTATTCAATTCTTTACAGTCACTGCAGATTTCTTTCAGTCAGTGGGGTCTACAGTTTTTAGAAACCATCAACCAAAACTGTCAACCGTGGTTCTTCAGGTTTTGAGTGGGTTTGGCTAGCTGACTGACTGGCTCTTTATGTGTCGTGCTCACAGGCCACACCGATGGAGCTAGAGGGCTAAAATTCAATCATTCACTCCTTATTATGTCTAGAAAGAAGTTTTTGTATGTTTTGTGAAAATTTCCCTGATAACAGGTTTTAGTGTGTGTGTGTGAAGAGGAATTGATTTGCATAGTAAATTTATGTTAAATTGATCCCTTAGTTCAGGTTGATGTTTGTTTATGAAAATCCAGACTTTTTAGTGATGCAACAAAAGTGAAGGAGAAGTACCTTATTTGTTGATAGACTTTTTTTTCCAATTTTTTAATTGACCACCCCCAACACAGCATGCTGCCAAAATATGTTTGTTACATGACAGATTCTATTGAGTTACTAACCAGACCTGTTTATTATTTACATGTTGTCCAGTAGTTGTTCTTAAAAAGATATCATTCTGTTGATAGTAGAAGAATATTTTTTCACTTGATATAAATCACATACAGGCAACCATAAGCCTCTGGGCCAAATATTCTTTGTGGCCTGAGGCCAATTTAGGCATTTATTTAAAATCTTATATATTTTATGAACTATATTGTAAAACTAATGTTGTTTTGGCTTCACGAAGAGAAGAAACAGCACAGTATATTAGAAAAAGACAGAAGTATGAGATATCATTTGATCCACAGAAAAGTTCCATTATTTTTAACTTATTCAATGAAGAGCTCCACTGTCTATTACAAATGGTTACGAGCGGTCTATGAATTCAAGTTCAGTATTGTCTCATTAGAAAACCTCAATCAAAACTCTCACCAAAACTGTCAACATAGATTTCTTCAGTTTTCAGGTTGGTCCTGCTGGCTGTGTATTTATCACATCTACAGGCTGCATCAGGGGAAAAAACAGTCCAAAATGTTTGAGAAACCATTTGAAAACTTAAATGGCAATGGGCTGGACATATTGCAAAAATGTCAGACAACTATTAGTCATTATGACTCATAACATTAATCTCCAGCGATCATTTGCAAAATTGTGGCCCACAGAAAGTAAGATGGCATGACAAGCTGGACAAATTCAGATAGTACTGACTTCGCAACGCCCATGATTAAGTGGAGGTTTGGTAAATCATGGGGAAAGTCTATACCTTCTTTCTCCTCTTCTTATCATTATTATTATCATTATTATTATTGTTATTATTATTTGAAATAAAAAATTAAGTATGCTTCTAATAACACCATCTACTTCTCTTAAGTGAAGGCGTAGCATAAATAAAGATGAAGAATATCTCATGTGACCCACTTTATCAAAATGGTTGCCCATGCCTGACATAGATAAAGCTGAAGTTCTCTCCCTTCATCTTTCATCTCTAAGAAAGAAAATGACCAAATAAGCCTGGATAACTATCATATACGTAATAAATTGAAAATTATAGAAATATATATTTTTTAGTGTAAATGAATCTATGTATTATAATGAAATAAGCTCTTGCATGTGTCTTACAAATTTTTGTAGATATGTAAGACTGTCAGTCAATTTAGCTCAGTTGATAAAAGAGCCTCCTTCCAATCAGTTGGGCATAATTTCAAATCACAGTAGGAAAATGTGGATTTGATAAATGCATTCATTTGTTAGAATGAAATGGGCTCTTGTATATTTCTCACATAAATTTTCATAGATAGGTGAGAGTTGTCAATTTTACATTGATTGGTCAGAGAGCCACCTCCCCATTAATTGGTTGCGATTTCAAATCATGGTAGGGAAATATTCATTTTACAGATCTGTTTGGTTTAAGGTTTAACATGACAGGGCAGATGAACAGTGGAGAGTTCATTCCTATAAATTTTGCTAGGATTGTTCTTGTTGCTGTTCTTGTTACAGTAGAAAAACAATGTCAACTCCAAACTTGGAAAATCAGGCGAGGATTGTTTTTGTTCTTGTTATTGTTGCAGTAGAAAAACAATGTCAACTCCAGGCTTTGACAATTAAAAAAATACTGCCAACATTGTTTATAAAAAGACTTCAAAGGGATTGTCACGATTAGCAGACGTCAAAATATCTGATTGGTAATTTGAGGGAAGGTAAAATTCACGCCCCGAAGCGGGCATAGTCTGCCAATTGATGGACAAAAGTATGTTTACACATATGGAATTAAAACCTGCTGTACGTGTGTGAGCATGTATTGGGGGTCAATAATCTCTTAATTAATACTAGTTTTACTCCATCTTATTATTGTTACAACAACCTTGGTCAATACACTCTTCAGTTGCTAGAGCAAAGGGCATAAAATCACAAATAATTAGAAATCACTCAGAGAGCGCAATTGCTCTGTCAACGCTATCGTCAGGAGGAGTTATTGTGTATGTCTTTCCCACCCCCCTAATATTCAATCAGGTCTTCAGTAGCCTATTGTCCACTCATTTTCAAAATTTTCAAAATATCATAAAAATTCATCAAGAACTTTTTGAGATATCATGTGGACAGTCATGAACATAAATGTATTGAAAAAAAGAAAACCGGGAAAATATTTTTCAATCAAAAAAAGATATCTAGATCCACCTCAAAATTTTACCGCCTCAAAATTTTACCACCTCAAAATTTTACCGCCTCTACCCTACTCATCCACCTCTGTCTACCCTTCCACAAGAAATTGATTCAGTTCTTTCAGAGAAATTGTGTAGGAAGACATGAACTTTTGGCATTATCATGTGGTTTGGACATATAATTGTGACATAGGTGAGGTAATTGTGCATGGAGCTGTTCCAAAATTTAATCAATTCGTCCGTAGTCTATTGTCTATCCTTCCACAAAATCTGACTGAAATCCATTTATAACTTTTGGGGATATCTTGTGGATAGGGAAAAAATATTGGCAACATAAGTGCAAAGTTGGGGAGGTAATTGTGCAAAGATCCATTCTCAAATTTGATCTGTTGTCCTATAGACTATTGTCAAACCCTGCACTGAAATTCATCTAAATTCATTGAGAACTTTCTGAGATATTGTATGGACAGTCAGAAGTGTATATATAGATGTAGTTTAAAATAGAAAAAAAGCGGAAAAGTCGCTCTCAATCAGAAAAAATTCCTGGATCCACTACTTTCATATGCCATCCTCAATCCATCCAAAGAAAATTCCATTGAAATTCATTGAGAACTATTGGAGATATAGTGTGGATAGACAAACAAACAGATATAACCAAAGACATATATCTCTTCTCAACTTTATTGAGTGGCAAAAAAATAGTTACTGACTAGACTTGAACTTGTGTCCCCCACATTGGGAGCTCTTCTTTTATGGATGATTCCTCAACCACAGAATCTTTCGAATGGCATTGCTTGTCTGCCTCAACTCTTAAACTCATCTTTTTGATAAAAAAAAATGAATGCCATAATCAAGGGAGATAACTCCTGATTGAAATTGTATCCCGTTGATCATTAGCTGAATTTTTGAAAAATTTTTTCTATCCAGTTCACAGAAAAGTTCCATTATTTTTAACTTATTCATTGAAGAGTTTGTTTGTCCAATAACAATTGATTACAAGCGGTCTATAGATTTAAGCTTAGTCTTGTCTTATGAGAAACCATGAACCAAAACTGTCTAGATAGGTTTCTCCCGTTTTCAAGTTGGTCTGGCTGGCGACATATGTAGCACATGTATAGGATCACATGCAAAACCGTGGCTGGCAGAATATAAAATGGCAAGACAAACAGGAGAGTTCAGAAAGTGCTGGCTCTGCAATGCCCATGATAGAAAGGTCTGGTGAATCTTAGGAGAGGTCTATGTCCAACAACAGACATTAAAAGGCTGCTGGGATGATGTCTAGAAAAAAAATTCTGTTTTGTTTTTTGAAAATTCCCCAAGGTTCTCAGTGAAGAGTTCAATTTGAAATGTAAGTTTATGCCAAATTGATTCTTTAGTTTGTGTCCAGCAGCATTCAGGTTTTTTGGTTTTTTTTAAATTCAGACTTTTTTAGTGATCACTACCCAACAAAAGACAAGAGTAGTAACTTATTCATTGATCATCTTTTTTCCAACTTTTTCATTGATCACCCCCACCCCCATGCTGTCACATGACAGTTTTAAACAGTTACAAGTGGCGCATGAATTTAAAAGTTGAAGTGTGAACTCTTGGCTTTAACTTGGACCCTTGTTTCCAGTGGCAAGTACACAACTATCACAGCCACAAGGCAAACTACAATTATGTTTTCATTAGAAGCCATCAACCAAAACTGTCAACATAAGTTTCTTCAGTTTCTAAGAATGTATGTATCTGCCACATGTACAGGACACATCAATGGAGCTAGAGGGCTGAAATCTTGAACATTTGCTCTTATTATGTCTACAAAAACATTTTTTTGTTTTTCCAAATACCCTCCCCTCCTCAAAAAAATAGTATTCTGAAGTGTTCAATTTACAATCTAAGTTTATGTAAACTTGATGCCTTAGTTTGTGTCTATCAGCTTTAATGCTTTGTTTTTTTTTTTTTAATTTAGACTTTTTAGTGACCACCACCCAAGAAAAGTAACTTATCCATAGATCACCCCTTTTCCCAATTTTTTAATTGATCACCCCCAACACAGCATACTGCCTCAAAAAGTTGGTTACATGACAGTTTTTATTGAGTGACTAACCAAAACTTCTTATTGTGAAACTCTCAGAGTTGACTTTATTATTGCAATTAGTCAGACCTGATGTCTGAATTCAAGACATGAATAACAGAGGTGTAAAGTAAAAAAAAAAAAAGAGTGATTCTGTGATGTCAAATCGTGTTTCTGAGTTCTCAGTATTTTTTTTTTTTTTGTAAATATTGAATTTCTGTTGTGAAAAATATTATTTTCATATAGTAACAAGAATATATATTTCATTTATTTTTGTTTCCGGTGAAAACTATATTACGTTTGTGATTTCTAGGTATTTATCCAACCGTGTAATTTATGATTTCAAATAAGTCACGATTTTCAGTAGGGTTTCTGTGTCACCATGGTTTAGACATCAATAGATTTTAGGATCAAATCCAACTGGAAGCCAAATTTTTTTTTTTTCCTTGCTTCCCAGGTCAATGGCAGAGTAACCATTAGGCTGAGTAGGCCTTTCTTTTCTTTCTTGCTTTTGATGCTAGATGCTAACCATTAGATTGAGTAGGCTTTTTCTGTCTTCCTTTCGTCAAACTCTTACTATTGAGTTTTGACTTTATTTTTGTATGTAACGATGACAGATGACAATGACCAGTAGGAAAACGAGTGACACCATCCACAAATAATAGTGATATAGTGACATTCAAAAAAAATGATGACTAATTCACTCCCACTTCTAAAGCCAAAATCCAGATGGCTGGTTCGGCTAAAGTTAGCAAGTCTCATTTACAGGAACTAATAGTTAAGGAATTAAAATAAGACATAGATTTGGAATAATATTGTTAGGAGAAATGAATTCTGTTTTGTTTACTTTTTTAGATTTTAATGAAGCAAAGGAGTTTGACCCGAGTGCAGCCAAGCTCTTTTGAATCATTTTAATAATTTCATAGCTGACAATAAACAAACCGCTTACAAATATATCTTGACCAGAGTTGTCACTGTTGGTTTTTCCCATCCCTGTCTCGGGATTTCAATGCCAGGCTTGGCTTCTGGGTTTTAATTTCTATAAGTCTATAATATCTGATTTTTCACCTTTGTTGGAAAAAAATCTACCCACCAAAATGAATTATTTGTTAATACTTTGTTGATAGTTCCATTATGGCAAGAGTTTGTTGAGTGGGAATTCCTTGAGGGAAAGTAACCCATTAACTGCTAACTACTGTGGGGTCATACTTTTTATCCACCAGGTGCACCAGATGTAAGGGAAGCAACTCTTTAATGTAAATATTTTCAAAGTTGTCATTTTATTCACACCAGACATAATTAGAAGTTTGATATGTTTGTTTTTGAAAAAAAATGTCAAATGAAAATATCATACACACTAGAAAGAAACTATTTCATGCACATGATAAGTATTTAGGAAATATAAATTCATTTTACGGGGAGGGAATTCCTGTTAATAGTACCACGTTTCAAAACGTACAACATTTCTTTTTATCGCATTACTTGTGCTTGGATTATTAACAGTCAACCAAAACTGTCGCCAATACTGTCAGTATAAGTTTCTTCAGTTTTTAACTTGGTCTGGCTGGCTAGCTGGCTGGCTAGCTGGCCGGCTAATTATATATTCACAAGAAATTGATCACACAAGTATGACATTCTTGTATTATAAGTTTTGATAATAAAAAGTTATTATAGATTAGATATTAGAAACCTTCAACCAAAACTGTCAACATCAATACAGTCAACATAGGTTTATTCAGTTTCCAAATTAGTCTGGCTGCACCAATGGAGCTAGAAGGATCAAAATCTAACATTTACTCCTCGGTATGTCTTGAAAATATTTTTATATTTTTAAAATTCCCCCTAAAATAGGTGTTTGGTTAGGGGGTTCAATTTGCAATATAGGTTTATGCTAAACTGGTTCTCTAGTTTGTATCTTGAAAATTCAGACGTTTTTAGTGATCACCACCTAGCTAGAGACAAGAGAAGTAAAACATCAATTGAACACATTTTTTTCCAACTTTTGAATTGATCAACCCCAACGTGGCTTGTGACCAAAAAAACGTTGGTCACGTGACAGCCAGACCTGTTTAAAAGTATTTATAAAAGTTGTTGATAGAGACAGAAGCAACAATGGCTATCGGTTCTTCTGGCTGGCTTTGATCACACACTTAAAAAGATGGAGATTCATCATCAGATGTTTATATAACTGATTTGGACAACCCCCAGCGGAATTTCCCATCAACTAGAAAATGCTTCAGCCAGAATGAATTTGGATCTGCCAGGAACTTCCTCTGGCTGTGTGCAAGAATGGAGTCCTATAACAAAGTTTGCACGCCCACTCTTGATTATTTAATATAATAGGTCTGGTTAGTCATCCAATAGTCACATGACAAAAGTCTTTTGGCAGCATGCTGTGTTTGGGGTGATCAATTAGAAAAATTTTGAAAAAAGGGTGTTCAATTGATAAATTACCTCTCTCACCTTTTGTTTGCTGACAATCACTAAGATGTCTAAATATTCAAAAAACGAGCATGAACTTTATTGACCACAAACTAAGGGGCCAAATTAGCATAAAATTCCATTGTAAATCGATCCCAGTCAAGAAAAATGCTGTGTTAGGGCTGATCAATTAAAAAATTGGAAAAAGATGTGAACAGTTAGTGAGTTACTTCTTCTGCCTTTAGTTGGGCTTGATAACTAAGAAAAGTCTGAATTTTCAAAAACCAACTGTGAACACTTCCTGACAATTACTAAACGACCAATTTAGCATAAATCTACATTGTAAATTGAATTCCTGTTAAATGAATTTTGGAGAGGAATGTTTTTTCTATGCATAAAAAAAAGGTAAATGGTTGACCATAGTCAGAGGCAACCTGAACACTCCTATTTCTCTTGCTACTATATATCCGGGCAGGTGTGGGCGCGGCTCTTACACCAGATTCATACCTTTGCACTAATCACACAGCTTAGAGTGTACTCAATTAGCTGCTGAATGCGCAGTGTCCTAATACAGAGTTTTCCATACTTTTTGCTCATACCGGGAATCAAACCTGGAATCCTCTGCATGTGCGGCTGACACGCCAGGCATTACACCCTATGAGCAGACTCAAACATGAAAAGGAGTAAATGTTTAAATTTTCAGCCCTCTATATTAGTGCAGCCTTTATAGGCAACACATACATAGCCAGCCAGGCCAACTTGAAAACTAGAGAAACCTATAATGATGTTGACTACAGTTTTAGTTGATGTCTCTAATAGTTTATTACTAGCTGGATTGATGGAAAATCCATCGGTAAGGTATCATCATTACTTTTGAGTATATATTTCAGTGATTAAAGTATATAATTTTGCTGAAGTAACTCATTACCTTTGGGATACATAGAAAGTATCAAGCCATTTTGAATAGAATTCAGAATGTGTCAGCTAGAATTGAACTCAGACATTTTCATTTTTGTGCCACTAAACATTATACTATAAACACTATAAATGAACATATATGTATACATATATATGCATATATATATATATATATATATATATATATATATATATATGACAGTTCTGGACAGTCATTCAGTAACACCAATAATGAGACCAAAGCCTTTTGGCAGCATGCGGTGGAAATTGGAAAAAAAAAGGATGATCAATGAATAAGTTACTTCTCTTGCCTTTTATTGGATAATGATCACTTAAAAAAGTTGGAATTCTTACAAAACAAATGTGAATGCTGTCAAACAAAAACTCAGAGATCAACTTAGCCAAAGTTTACATTGCAAATTGAACTCCCAACTAAAAACCTTGGCATAGGGATTTTCAAAGACCAAAAAAAACATTTTTGATGTTTTCATTTTCAGCCCTCTAGTTTCTTTACCGATGTAGATATACATACATAGACAGCCAGCATGCTAACCAGTCAAACCAACTTGAAAATTGAAGAAACTTAGGTTGATAGTTTTTGTAATTGTTTTAGTTAAAGGGATTCTAATATGTGCTCATATATATATATATATATATATATATATATATATATATATATATATGTTATCAAGAAATGGATATATAATCCAAGAGAATGATTATAAATTGTGTTATATTGTATTGAAACTCTATTTGAAATGATCTCTTGTTATTACACTATGAATGTATCATTTGGCCTGGACGATAGAATAGAATAAACAACTGAAAAAATGAGGTTCCTACAGGAAACAAACCTGCAACCAATATATATATATATATATATATATATATATATATATATATATATATATATACATACATATATATATATATATATATATATATATATATATATATATACATACATATATATATATATATATATATATATACATACATATATATATATATATATATATATATATATATATATATTTGTTGCCTAATGATGAAAAAAAGCATTAATTTTACACAACAAATTTTCTCTTTCCTTGTCATTGCACTTAATCCTAGTGCTTCTCCATCAATTATGTAGTGCAAATATCATGCAGTAAAAACTCAGATCAAAACTTTAACTGTTTCAATAGACTTCAGTTTTTTTGTGTACAATGTATATACAAATACATATATATATATATTTATATATATATATATATATTGTAGGATGATACTATTTCATTCCTTCCCCATCAATTACGATTGAAATCAAGTCAGTTATCACACTTCAGATAAGTCAAATAGTCATTCAAAAACTGTGCCTTGTTGTTGGGAAGACATTCATCCGAGCCATAGTAGCAACCTAACATTCCGTTCAGTCAGCAAACTACAGGGACTGCTATGAGTGGCCGGCTGTTCACAGCTGATGTCTTGGCCAAATAGCGCACAAGTGTCCAATGTATTTTAAAAGTTGAGAAAATTATGATGAAAATTTGACACAAACTCTCGCTCGTAAAATTTCTATTGTTATTACAGCTACTTTGCTAGGTTTTTTAATTTCCATCTTGAAGTTTAAACATTCTGCATTATGATTCTAATGCATAGTATTTTTAGGAATGTTATTATGCATATCAAGATCAAGAACTAAGTATGAAACCTTCATAACAAGACTAAAATGAGCATCTTAAGTGTAAAAAATATGAGAATGTAATATAATCGTATATCACTTTTTGACAAAGTTTCACACTTAGTCAAAAAGTGATGTACGATTTTTGCCAGAAAAATTATATGCGATTTTTGCCAGAGTTTAAACAAAAAGATTTTCCAAACTTTTTAAGAATAGCTTGTTTGGCTCTCATCATGCACAGCTACATACATATACACACACACACACACATATATATATATATATATATATATATATATATATATATATATATATATATGTGGAGAGAGAGAGAGAGAGAGATTTCAATGTTGCTCTTTTAATTTGATAAAGGGTCTGTTTAGTCACTGAAAAGAAACCATCACGAGACCAATGTCTTTTAGCAGCATGCCTTGTTGGGATGATCAAGTGAAAAATTAGAAAAAGGGATAATTAATGAATAAGTTACTCCTCTTGCCTTCTATTGGACAATGATCACTAAAATGTCTGAATTTTCAAAAATCCCTCACAATAAACTTATTTTAGAGTGAAATTTGAAAAAAAAAAGATTTTTTCTAGACTCAATAAGGAATAAATGTTTAAATTTTCAGTTCTAGCTCCATTGGTGCACCTAGTATATGCGATACATACATAGCCAATTAGCCAGTCAGCCAGCCAGATCAGCTTAAAAACTGAAGAAACCTATAGTGATAGATTTGATTGACAGTTTCTAATATTGCTATGTATTTACTTATCTACCTATTCTAAACGAGACGTGAAAAATGAGAGGGCTCAGTCATTGAGGTTGCGATGGACATCCAGTACACAACCTCAATCAATGGTGTGTTACTACCCACTGAGTACATGCACAGTGATGTCCCCTTGGATTTTCTGGATCAAGGCTATACAAACAGTTCTCAAAATATTGAAAAATATCTAGATTTTTTTCTGGACCTTACTCGGATACAACAAAAATATATGTTTACTACTACCACGACAACAACAACTGTAATTACAACTAGTACTACTGTTTATATGTCTGCTGGCATAGTTTAATTGTTAGGACATCTGCCTCACACGCAGAAGGTCTTGAGTTCGATTCCCATATGAGCTTTTCATTAGGCCAAATCTCCCTGTGTACTCAACTGCTAATTGAGTATAATCTAAGCTGTGTGATTAGGTTGGAGATATCCCTTTAGTGGACTTGCATCTTTCTAATGGCGAAGGTCATAAAAACTTGTTTGTATGAAGTTCTGGTCTCGACCAGACTTGAGACTTGCAAGGGTCACTCTGCTGACGCATGCAACGGAAACCAGGATTTCATCATCAGCTGTCACACTCCATTGGGGGTTGTCTCTTGAGAGATGGAAAGCTTTACCTTTACTACTGTTTATGATAATCATACAATTGATATTTTTTCTAATTACCAAAGAAGAAAGAGACGCTAATAATGTTGAGGAGATGATGGCAATTAAGAAAAGCAATGACAAAGATCCGGCTGTTACAAACATGGAGTATTTCTACTTATTTTTTCCTGTAAAGTCATAAATTCTTTTTCCACTAACATCTGACCATTATTTTCCTTATGTCATCCCACGGTGAACAGTTGAAACATCACAAATGTTCAACAGCGCCATTTTCAGAATAAGATTGTTTTGCAGTAAAGAATAAGTAATGAAATAGAATAAACAGACGATGGAAGAAAGGATTTAATTGCTTGTAAATCACACAAAATCACGATGGGAGGGGAACTAGATTTGATCAACGTAAACAAGATGAGTATTGTTTCATTGTTATTCCAGCTGGTGTGGACATGATCCGTCTTGGAGAGAGCACGATAGAATGGAGTTACGATTTCCGCTTTTATATCACGACCAAACTGAGGAACCCCCACTATTTGCCTGAGATTGCAACAAAGGTATCCTTGCTCAACTTCATGATCACGCCAGAAGGTTTAGAAGACCAGCTGCTGGGAATTGTTGTCGCAAAAGAAAAGTAAGTAGTCTACCAAAATTATCTCAAATGGAAAGTACTCTTTATCCTCACTTATCTCGACCAATTCTCAATACTAATGGCTTTCAAATATAAGCAGATTCCCTGCCATTCCCTGTCACATGTTACATTAACATTTAGGAACTAGTAGCATTAAGAATTGGCAGGAATAGTTTTTGCATCAATATATTTCATTACCATGTGGCAGGGAACATTTTTACATCAAAATTTTTCATTACCATGTGGCAGGGATAAAAAATACTGACCGATCTGAAATTGCTCATTGAATGTCAACTGTTAGATAAAATAATTGAAGACTTCAAGTGCAAAAGCCACTGAATGCCACGTCTGTGAAAAAGGATGAAGAATGATGAATTAGTTGAATGAAGTTACATTTTAGAAAATATAACATTTTATTCAGTGAAGAACAACCTTTTCATTGCTACTAAAGTAGTATTACTGAACCTGAACATAGAAAGAATGAAAATGGAATGAAAATTGCTGTTTTAAAATAAAAGATATCAGGTGGACTTCGAGGCTTTTGCAACTGTAGTTTTCATTTGTCCTATTTTTTGAATAAGGAAACCTAACAAGAATCACAAATATAGCCACTCTTTTATTTTCAGACAAAATTAGATACAAAAGTAAACAAGTATTAGCTTTAGATAATGAATCTTATATCTAGCCCCATATGCAAAATGTCACTCCCTTTATCTACAGTCTATAAAAGCTCTGAATGCACATGTTCACTCACTCATTTGAAGCATGACTCTCTTAGTCGGTTACTTCTCCCTCTTTCTCTCTCTTCCTTTCCTTCTCTCTAGGATCATTATCATTTTTCCAGCCTCCCAGACAATTTAAACCCCATGTGTTTTCCGTGACTTGAATAGTCTTTCCATCATGTGTTTTTCAACGTCTGCAAATGGCCACCGAATTGCTCATTGGTGATCACAAATTCAGGTGCCGTACATCATCCCCAACTTGGCATACCATTGATAACCCAGTCTCTATAGTTATTCCTTGGCCTTCAAAATATCAAGCTTTATGGATTCAAAGCATTTCGGTTACCTCCTCTTCATTAATGTACAGCTACTACGACTACTTTGCACAGAGCTCTTACCTTTCGCTTAGACACTATCTTTTACCTTTCTCTTTTACCTAGCTACAAGTTAACACAATATACCCATTCTATCATGGCTCCAACTTCTTTCTTGATAACCTAATAACCATGTCTCTTCTTCTCTATAGAAATGATACAAAGAAATCTAATCTAAACAGGCCTCTCTTATCACAATCGATCTCATAAATATTCACGTGTATTTTCCTTTCAGCTTTAGATGTGTTATTATAAATGTCACTTCATTAAATGCACTTCCTGTTTTGTTTGTCTAAACATTTGTACGTGTCTTTTTTATGATTACAAACTCTGTTTAATCTCCACATCCTCTATCATACTTGGTGCGGTTAAATTCTCCCTACTGTCTTGGCGATAATCAACCTTCCTTCATCAACACTTATAGTGATGTCATGAAGCTGTAAAAACAAAACACATGAAGACAAATTCCTTGACCTCAGCAATCACAACTATCTTGTCATTACAAAAAAACAACTACCATTACTACTCTCCCTCACACAATATAGGAACCATCATACATAAACTAATTTAAGATAAAAGATGTCAGGTTTTTTTGGCATCGGAGGTCTTCAATTTTCCCTGAATCTATATGAATAAATTTACTGTTATCATGATTAATTTTTTGATACTATTATTCTTCACCTTGGTTCTCCAGTTGTCTCTTATTGCAAATTCACTCAGGCTGTCAATATATGGCACTGAGTAAACACTGTGAATCAGAAATAACGATTGAGCTCTCGCTGATATTCCAACTCGCATTCCTCTAAGCTAGAAGAAAACCAGTTTAACAAACCGTACTGTTTACTTACTACAAAAGATTGATGGCCCAAGTTGCCGTAAAAAGTAACTGAAAAATTAAGATGAAAGTAGATAGTAAGAAAATTATGTACAGCACTGTTCAATCGACTGTGCCACTGTAGCTTTTACGGCTCGGATCATATCTAGCCCTTGAAGTCATCCTTTCCCAATCATTTGTTATTGTGATGAAAAACAACTAAAAGTTTTAAGATGAAAGAAAATACTAGTCAAAAAAATTGATGATGTTTGGAGAACTGTAGCTTTTGTCTAAAAAAAGAAACTTTGGGGGATTAATTGGGTAAAATAATGTTTCTCATTGGTGAAGTCAATGTTATTAGACTTATTGCCAAGACGTATTCTTCATTGAAATAACAAAAATGACAAATACTGTATATATTTGGGTGTAAGTCAATCTCAAGTATAGGTTGGCCAGTGGTTTATGGTCACAAAATTATCAATTTTTGGTATGCTTTGAGTATAAGTTGACCCTGTTTTTTTAGAGATAGTTACAGTATGTTGGTCATATCATATTATATCATATATCATATGAGAAGCAACACAATTTTAAGTTCAAGAGCTTATCTATCGAAGGTATTGCTCATCTTTTCTTTGATAATTAGTATTTGTTTTAAATGTTCGTTATCAAATATCTTCTGTTTTTGAAGCCAACAAGTGCTCCCAGTCCTTCCCATTATTTTTACATTTTAACCATGTGAAATTATTTCTGATTTTTAGGTTGACCCCCAATTTTTGACCCCCTAAATTTTGGTTTTCAACATAAGCATACGCAGAATTTGCTGTTCTCCTTTCTTATTTTCATCAACTTTTTACACTGTTCCCTCCACTTCCAGACCAGAACTTGAAGCTGAAAGACAAGCCCTAATTGTTCAGAGTGCAACGAACAAACGACAGTTGAAGGAAATTGAAGATAAAATTCTACACACTCTGTCAGAATCAAAGGGGAATATTCTAGAAGATGAATCAGCCATTCAGATCTTAGATTCCTCAAAGATTCTTTCTAATGAAATCAGCAAAAAGCAACAGGTAAATAAAAGTCAAGTCATTTGCTTTTTCATTGTCCGTGCATCTAAATAAGACACCTTTCAGTCAGTTCCTGTTATATTAAACGACAGAAAGAAGGAGGAGAATGTGTGACATCATTAAAAGAACATCTACCCTGATCAATAGATGACGTATCAAGCGTTTGTTTTTTTTGCTGTGTTGCCAATATCATCTGTTATTAATAGCTAAAACTCTCTTCAAAAATAGCTGAAATCGGCCAGACTTTTGAATTTACAACTAACTTATCAAATAAATTAAGTGTACTCCAAGACTCCAGAACAAATTATTGATAAAGATTGGACACTTACTTTAATCTAAACTTATTAATTGTTCTTTTTTTTTTAATAGCCAGATTTTTGGATGAACCCTCCTCATTTTCCTCTTCCTCCTCCCCCTCCTCCTGCTGCTCGTACAACAAATAGTAATGCTACAGCTACCCCTCTTAGAATCCCTTTGAAATCAAAATCATAGATATGACCGTAAGGATGGTGGATGCATTGTTGAACTTATGGTTCTTGTTTCAGATAATTCAAATTCATACTTTGACGTGCTTCTGAAGTCAATATCTTGTGTAATTTTTTTTTCCGCTGAATGTTGATTGAAGTATTGAATGAAATTCTCCCCATTATTACACAGTTTATGATATAATGTTGGTAAATTGTAGACCCTAGAATATTAATCTAGCTCCAAAATAACCAAGTTAGCAACTGGTTATCATGGCTCAGTTATAACGCAGTTAGCTTTCTTTGACCCTATCACTCACATTATAATGAGGGACGCTGTAATCAATTTTTAAAAATTGATAATCATTATATATATATATTCGCACAGCTTGCTCAGATAGCATGTGTACCACACACACAGAAGGTCCCGGGTTCGATGAATGTGGAAAGCCCTTCATTAGGACAAATTTTCCTATGCACTCAGCAGTTAATTGAGTACACTCTAAGCTGTTTGATTAGGGTGGAGGTATCCCTTTGGTGGACTTTCATCTTGCCAAAAGAATGCCGTAAAAAATTCTTTGAATAGAGTCCTGGTCTCGACCAGACTTGAAACTTGCTGACACATGCAAAAAAAATCGGAATCTTGTCACCTGCTGTTCTCATTCCAATGAGAGTTGTCTGTCAAGAAACAGACACTCTACCTCACCTAACATTTGTTTGCATGCAAAATGTACAATGGAAATTTTGGTAATTCCTTCCTATATATGCTTTAAGTATATTGTCCTGTCATGGAAGATGTATTGATCTGATCATCAGAATGAATGACAGCTTGAACATTTGTCTAATAAGAGCTAACCTCTGATATCCCAGATTGCACAATCAGCTAGAATTAAAATCATTTACAATGCTTTTTTATGATAAAATGATTTCTAACGAAATTTCTACTGTAATTTGCAATGCAATTATAGCAAAGCAAGGTTGTGGTGGAGTAGTTGTAAAGTCAGTGAGCAGTGATAAAAGAGCTGAAATTTTGCCAAGTATAATGTTTTCAAATGTAGTCAATGTTAAAATATAGCTAATTGTTTTGTTTAGTCCACTTTTTCTGATTGCTGTTCCCTTTTTCTTACGATAGTAAAATAATTTGTAATCCTATCTCTATTATTGTTCGGACTATCCTCATCTTGGTTGTTTTCCATACAACGTTTCGGCCATTGTACTCTACGGCCTTCATCAGGTATCATCTGGTAGGTGTGGGGGAAGTAACGAACCGAACCCTTTATTTAACCGACGGGGATACATAGACCGCACTCCCCTCTTAGCAGTAGTTGTATTTCCGAATTATTATCTCACACAGGGATCGAACCTATAACCATTAGATTACTTGCAGTAATTCTGTCCGATTCTCTAACCACTACGCCATGTGTCCATGATAATGATAATACCTCATCTCAAAAATTCAGAGAAACACTAATTTGTAATCCATTTTAAAGTAAAATAATTTGTGATGAATTTTGTATACATGCTTTTATAATATGTTATGTCACTATATATCTAATCATTGGGGTGAATGAATACTGTAGCATGTTTGTAAATTCAACCCAAGATATCATAGGTTACATAAACAGCTCACCCAACTATATTTGTAAATTTCAGATCGCTGAAGAGAC
Organism: Thysanoteuthis rhombus; assembly: GCA_963457665.1. Lineage (NCBI taxonomy): Eukaryota > Metazoa > Mollusca > Cephalopoda > Oegopsida > Thysanoteuthidae > Thysanoteuthis > Thysanoteuthis major. The sequence goes on from OY735230.1 coordinate 38,491,264, forward strand.
AGAAAAGAAAATTGAGACATCTAGAGCTGGTTATCGACCGATTGCAAGGCATTCATCCATTTTGTTTTTCTCCATCGCTGACCTCCCAAATATTGATCCTATGTACCAATACTCACTCTCGTGGTTTGTGAACCTCTACATTGCATCGATCCATGACAGGTGAGCTAGGATGTATTGAGAGAGACTTGATTTCAGAAATTGAAAAAAAAAAACGTTTTCCTGAGACATCATCATCATGAACATCAGTCTTTTAACGTCCATTGTTGGACATAGACATTCATCAAGATTTGCCAGACCTCTCTATCATGGATGTCGCAGAGCCAATACTGTCTGAACTAGTCATTTTCTTCTCTCCATTTTGTATTTTGATAGTCTTAGTTACATGTGTGATTTCTGGGGATCTATGTTGTGAGTCGTGATGTCCGTCGACTGTCTGCTATTCTTGCAACATAACCAGTACATTGCCATTTCATCATCATCATCATCATCATCAGTCTTTTATCATCCGTCATTGGACATAGACTTTCCCAAAGATTTGTCAGACCTCTCTATCATGGGTGTCGCAGAGCCAATACCGTCTGAACTAGTCTATTTCTTCTCTCCATTTTGTATTTTGATGGTCTTGTTTATGCATGTGATTTCCGGGGATTTATGTTGTGAGTTGTGATGTTCATCAGCAGTCAGTAATTCTTGCAACATAACCAGTCCAGTGCCATTTTAGTATTCTAATGGATTCTATGGTGTCCAGACTCCTGTATTTTCCTCTAATATATTGTGCTGTCTTGTAATCTCTCCATTTGAGGTTGAGCATGATTCTTTCATGTGCACGTTGCATGGTTTTCAGTTTAAGGTTCAGTCTCTTCCTTAGGCTCCATATTTCAGCAGACGTAATAAGTAATGAATGTTCAAATTTTCATCCCTTTACATCTGGTGGTGTGGCCTGTATCTGCAATACATACATACACACATAGCCAACTTTTCAATCAATTTGAAAATTGAAGAAACCCTTGTTGGTAGTTCTGGTTGATGGTTTCTAACTGTCAACCTAAGTTGCCAAGTGTCAACATAGGTTTCTTCAGCATTTGAGTGGTTCTGGTTATCTATGTATCAATGAATGTATGTGTCATGCATGCAGACTGCACCTACGAAGCTAGAGGGCTGGAAATTTAAACATTTACTCCAAATTGTCTAGAACAAATGGTTTTTTGTTTTCAGAAAATTTGCATCATAAATATAAATAGGTTTTTAGCAGAAGGTTCAGTTTCCAACGAAACTGGAGCGCAAGAACTCAAATTTTGTGGGGGAGTCTCAGTACTCCTTTAGTTTCTACGGTTAAAATTTCAGTTCAAAATTTCAATAATATAAAAAGTTATTCAAGATTTTTATTATTTTCTTTCGAGGTCACACTATGTCATGTTCCTTTTTTAAAAATCAATTCTTGAGATGAAAAAATAGAATATGCGACAGAAAAAAGGAAGCAGACTAATCAGTGTTTATAAATAATGTATATGCTTGTTATATATATGTATATAATTTTAACTTTTTTCTTTGCCGAAGAATCATATTTGATTTTGGATGATATTTTTCCTTTTATTTTTGATTCAATGATCATTTATTTTTCTTTCGGATGTCTTAATGGGATCGATTTGAATAATCAATGGAAAATATTTTTTGATATTTTTACACCAGAAACATATGTGCCCAAATGCTGTCAAAAATTGTACATACAACATTGCAGGTTTTGAAAAGTCTGTTTTTTTTTATATCAAATTCACAGAAGAGTTCCATTTTTATATCCTATTCATTGAAGAGTTCCACTGCCAATACAAGCAGTTAAAAGTAGTCTATGATTTTGAGAGTTAAGCCACATAGAATTGGATCAGTGACTTAAGTTCAAACTCAAGCTGAGACAGTATGTGTTCATTTCGCACTAATACCTTTTGGAAAGGCATGTATCCATCTCTTCCCCTTTTCAAACCATCATAGGCCCACATGGCACAATAGAGCTCTTCACCCTCCCTATCTCTCCTTAATTGGGAAAGGAAGGTCTATTCTCCATTAATGGACCAAGCAAGCTTGAAGTGGATTATGGTAGATTGCTCATGTAAAATGAAGGTGAGCAGATGAGGATCGATGAAATTAATGCAACCGTCATCTTCACCTCCGCATGGAACCTCGAGTATAAGTGGAAGATAAAAAAAAAATATTTTAAACATATGAAAGGCTATTTTTTGAATTGTTAGGTGTAGGATGATACTAACAGCAAAAGACATTGTCACAGCCCCAAACAGACAGCCGTGTGACAGAAGTAATGTTTTTTTTGTTTTTTATATGAAAGGAAAAAAAAACTTGTTACTTGAGGTAAGATATTCTGTTTACTATCTTTCAAACACATTTACAAGAAAGTGTGACTTTTTAGAGACCATCAACCAAAACTGTCAACATCGTAGATTACTCCAATTTTCAATGGACTCTGGCTGGCTGGCTTTGTATATGTCATGCATACAGGCTGAATCAATGGAGCTAGAGGGCTAAAAAATTAAACATTTACTTCTTATTATGTCTAGAAAATAAATTTTTTTTTTGTTTTTAATTTCCCCTAAAATAGGTTTTTTTAGTGTGTGTAGGGGTAAATTCACAATGTAAATTTATGCTAAATTGGTGCCTTTTTTAATCCCATCAGTGTCCACGCAAGTCTTTTGAAAATTCAGAATTACACATTAGCAATGTTTCTAATTGACCAACTCCAGTATAGCCTGCTGCCAAAAGACATTGGTCACATGACGGTTTCTGTTGAGCGACTAACCAAACCTATTTTTTACGAAGTCATTTTTCTCACCTTTCATTTAAATGTCAATTCCTCTCCTTCAGTAGATCTTTTAGGAAATGAAAAAAGAACAAACTACAAAATGAATCCTTTTTTTTTTTGTTTATTGTTGTGTATGAATCATGCCCTTTCATCTTCATCGAAGGAGGATAACAATGTCTTTTCCATCCTTTTTTTTTTTTGTACAGCAACAAGTCCAAGATACTCGAACGACGTCTGCGATATCTCTCCGAACACTTCACCTATAACTTATACTGCAACGTCTGCCGATCCTTATTTGAAAAAGACAAGCTGTTATTCTCGTTTATTCTCTGTACCAAGATATTACTGTAAGCATCCATTTTTCTTTCTCTCATTCATCTCCATTCATGGGCATAACTGTGAGAGGAAAAGGGACCATTTGAAATTGCCCCCCTTCCTGCCCACTGGGCTCCGAATAGAGGGGAGCCTCCAAAGGATTTATGAATATTAGTTTACCAACTATATTTCTACTAACATAATACAATAACAAATCTCACTAAATGTTGGAGGAGGCCCCATCAAACAGCTAATCTCCCTACTGAACCCTTGAATCTCTCTCTATATCACTGCTTTTGAAAGGAAACCTACTGAACAAGCTTACAGACCCCAGGCTTACGGAAAGTCTGCCCACCAACTCCCTGTAATACCTTTGTGGGCCCTTGGGTTGGGAACCATTGCACTAAATCTTGAAAGGAGAGACCCCTCAAAGAGCCAAGCCCCTGAGCACCCAAATCTCCAGCTACCTCACTGCCTCTGTCAAGTTAGAGATGTATACGTATCAAACTGTATCTTTTTTTCCTGTCCATCTTTCCATCTGTCTGTCTGTCTATCTACATGATATCTCCAAAAGTTCACAATGGATTTCATTGAAATTTTGTGAATGGAAGAAGTGATTAGATTCTGGAATGGATCCAAGAATTTTGATTTCGATTCAGAAATATTTCTCCATTTTTTTTTTTATATGTTTATCTATGTTCTCTCATGTTGGTCCACATGATATTTCCAAGAATTCTCTACAAATTTCAATCAAATGTTGTGGAAGAGTAATTGAATTTTGGTGCTGTAAAAGAAATTAAAAATGAACAATAAATAAAAATCCTAAATTTTAATTCCAATTAGAGAATAATTATGAGAGAAGTTATTCAGAATCAGGTATTAAGATCCTTTGTGGGCTTGTGTTATTATATCTGTATATATGGATTTATGTAGATATGAATGTTTGGTGTGCACATATCTGTGTCCTCTTCTCTTTGTTAACGACTAGAAGATCCAGATTAAAAATCTATTTTTTCTTAAGATAATTCTAGATTGAAGACTTATTTTTTCGTGATGAATTTTTAGATAATTAGTTCTGGTACACAAGCGGACTATGGTGATTTATTGATGTGAGGTACGGATATCTTATTACTATTATTATTAATTTTGAAAGGATACCAGTATTTGTTCTGAGAAATATTAGGAAATACGAACTGTAATTCTATCTCTGCTATCAAGTTATTCTCTCATCTAAAACAGCATTTTTAGTTTCAGAGCTGAATCTGGAGAGGCACTTGCAGCATCATATTAAGATTGAAATTATTGCTATCTTTATTATTTTCAACTGAAAGGCACTCACTCTCATAAAAAACCAGTTGGCTGCTGTTGGCCAATTCAATTGTCCGGAACTAATAATAGCTTGGTGTAACTGTCACGAAAACTGTCAACATAGATTTCTTCAGTTTTCAAGTGAGTCTGCTAGCCTGCTATCTATGTATGTGTCACATGTATAGGACACACCAATGGAGTTAGAGGGCTGAAATTCTAAATATTTACTCATTATGTTCAGAAAAAAATGGGTCTTTAGAGGGTTTTTTTTTTCAAAATCCTCCCAAAATTGGTTTTAAGTAAGGGGTTTAATTTACAACGTGAGTTCATGCTAGATTGGTCCCTCAGTTTGTATCTGGCAGCATTCAGGCTTTTGAAAATTTGAATCCCAGACATGGCATGCCACCAAACGATGTTGGTCACATCAAGGTTTCTATTGAGTGACTAACCTGACCTGTCTCTATCATTGTCTTCTTCGTTATTGCTAAATCCAACTGAAATGCAGTCACTCTCATAAAATACCAGCAGGCTGCCATCGGCAAATCCAGTTGTCCAAAACTAATAAATAATAGTTTGAGGCAATATTTGATTGTCTCTCTCTTCCTCTCGTCAAGAATCAATATTCGTAAGCCCTAAGATGATTAACGTAATCTTCAACTCTCTCCTCTCAGCCATTTTGTTTTTCTATACTTCCATCGTGTTCTACAGAGAGTCCGTGGCATCATTCCCTTCAAGTTATGGGCATGTATACATGCACACACTTTTTGCAACCAGCACACAGCAGAATTTAATGCGCATAAAGGATTTTAAATTCTGCAGATAGCTTGGTAAATATTGGGGACAAGGTTTCCTGAGAAAAAAGACATTTTAGAGCGACGACTCTTTTGTTGAAATGAACAGCGTGATGAATTGATGATGGGATGAGGAGATTTGGTCCTCATCGTGGTTCGACTGTAGCATACCAGACCTGTAGATGTTGAAGGAAGGATGCTGTACGAGGAGAATGGAATGCGCACCAAGTATGAAGTTAGATGCGCATTGAAATGAAGTGGAATGAACACATACAAATATTATGGCCAGATAAGAGACGTATGTTTGATTCAAGAATGAAGATGAGGTACATGTAAGGATAACATAGATACGATCGATTGTGAGAAGTAATGTTAGGAGAATAGAGAGAAGAGATGGCGAAAGGTGGGAGCTTTCTTGTCTTGATAGTACTGGCATCGGTGTCAAAGTGGAGTTTGTCTGAACTGCTTGGATTCTGTAAGGTTGGATAGCTCCAAGATAATACGTGGAAACCGGGTCTAATGTGCGAGCCTTACTGCCAAGTAAGTGAGTCAACTTTGGGGCTATTCTCTGACGCTGATAGACTCTTGACAAACAGACCATGAAAGACAGAAAACATGGAGTTTTATCCATGCATGTTTCCCGAATAAGGATGAAGATCGGATCGGCCACTGGGTCGGCGATATGATAACAATCTTAGGGAGAAAGAAAGAGAGAGAAATTGTTGCCGGCCACAAAGGCCAGGGCCAGAGACATGACCAGCTAGGGGTCCTGGCGCCAATGAACCATGGACCAGAGAGGAGGTAAGAGAGAGATTGGTCGGCCATAAAGGCAGGGGCTAGAAGCATACCCAGCTAAGGGTGCTGGTGCTAATGAGCATTGGACCATGTGCGTCCAGGGATTTTATAGGGGTTGTCGGAGGAAGTGACATTTTGGATATCTAGCTAAAAGAAGAGTTTCGTACTTAATTCCTAACTTAAAGTATAGGGGGCACTACCGACAGATAACTACGAATTACAGAACAAATGAAAGCTGAAAAGATACCTTTTTAAAACTGTATTTTATTAAATTTAGCTGCAAAAGATATAATTCAGAATTGAAGATTGCTGTTACAGTTGGGGTTGCGATAAAAAAAAAAGCAAGCAAACATTTTTTCCATAATTGTAACACAAAAATGAATATACAGTTGAAATTAATATCATAAAATGATTATATAAATTTTTTTGTCATTATTTAACAGTATATCTCCAGACAAACTTGCGTTCCAAATTGTATATATAATTTACACTTTTTGCTTTATCTTTACAATGTCTACATAAGTTACCTCATTTTTTTCTTTGTAAACCTTGTCCAAACAATTACCAATCGCTTACTGAGTTTTTATTGAAAAAGTATTGATTCTCTATATTGAATTCAAAAGTGCACACATAATTTTGTCGTTGGGAGATAAATTGCACAAAAAAGATTTTTGAGCACATCGACTGCAAAAAATTACAGGGAACATTGCTCAGGGCTGTAGTGCTAAAAACAGAGAATGGGAATGTAGGGCTGTCTGCTTTCAAGGCAGGAACGGGTAGGTCTTCAACTCCTTCCCTGAGAAGGGTTTTAAAAATTAAGTATTTCAGAGATGTTTTGAGGCTGTATAGGATGAGTATTTGGACAAATACTGGCTAGTTTTTCTTATTAGTGTGTTGTTTGAATCAAGAATTTTGGTAGTCTATAGACAGTGAGGGAATGCTGTTCCTTCTCCTTTAAAAAGTGAATGAATCCCTTCCCCCATGTTCCAACCACATTATACCACCGTTTCTTTCTTCTTTTTCTTTCCCATTTTGGCAAAAATAGAGTTTCCGACTGTCTGCATTGAATCATTTGAATGGAACTGATTTTGATACTTCTGCGTCTTTTTCAAACATTGGAATCTTCAGTTTTTCTTTCATGAATTCTCTTATTTCTTTTTTCATCAGTGAATCTTCTTTAACATCAAATGTGCACGAGTGTGAGATTTTCACAAATAAATTTCGATAAATAAAAAGAAATAAGAGAATTCATGAAAGAAAAACAAAACATTTCATTATTTAAAAAAGGAATGTCAAAATGATACAATTCCAACGATTAGAAACTGTTTGCCTCCATTTTTTTCTTTCTTGCCAATTCCGATTGACGGTTTCCATTGCATCTTTCCATTCAGGGCGAAAGGAGAACTTGATCATGCAGAAATGCTCTTCTTCTTGACGGGTGGTATTGGTCTCGAGAACAAACTTGCTAATCCAGATAACAGCTGGCTTTCTGACAAATGTTGGGATGAGATATGTCGCTTGAGTGATATGAAACCCTTCAAAGGATTCAGGTAAGAATAAATATTGGTGCAGAAGCAAGGCTGGCCCTTGGGTTCCTGGCATCCCACGCAAACTGAACTTTGGTAACTAGTCAATTCTTTTAAAATTTTAGCCTATATTCCAATCAAAAATATTAGGTAGCATTATATGAATTTGCAATGTAATTTTGAGATGAAGTATCTTCATTATCAATTTGATTAACATTCTTCTTTTTGGATACAATGCAATTATTATTCATTAATTCCATTTGATTATCATTTATGTCTCCTTTTTGAAAACTGAAATAGAAAGGATACTGTTTGAATTCTAGCTAATTAACTTCTACTCGTTCCTAAGTATTATAGATGACAGCTTTATGCTATCTTTAATGTCTTTATCAAATCTGTCCCAAAAAGTGAATCATTGCACAGGAAAATTTCAATTTGAATATTCAATCTTTTGTAATTAAAAACGAATATGATTAACCAATCAGTAAATAGCCAAGATAACTCTCTTCTGGAGCCAGTCCAGAAAATATATATGATATAAAAAAAAGCTTCATGCTTAAATGAGTGGATTATCTGATAAGACACAACAACATCCAACTCACTCACAATATGTATCATCGCAGGTGTTGATTGTTTTTTTAGAAAACACAGAATGTTTATCAACACTTAATATCATAAACCACTTGATGCCATTCCTAATTGAAAGTGGAGCTCTTCTAGGAATAGGAGGAAAATAACAGAACTTTTCTCTCAATAGAATTTTAAAGAATAAACAAAATAACCTAAAGGTGGAAATTTTGATCAGTAGTAATTCCCCTTGATAACAACATTCAAATTTTCTTACATAAATTTAAGAGTCAACTCACTCCATCATTTTTTTGAATCTTCAGTTGTTGGTTCTTCTGTATTCTAGAAAACCCTGGAAGTATTTAATCAACTGACTTACTTTCGAATTTTTGATTCTCACTCTCCTAAACTTCTAAAATTAATACACGATCCCATACCATCAATCAGTCTGATTGGGCAGTTTTGACAGCAACTGGTCACATTCTCAGCTTCATGATGCCAACTTGTTATTGATAATTCTTGTAACTGAAATCCTGTCAGAAGTCTATTTCAAACAAGGTCAGTTTTTTTTACCACTGCTCTGACACACACGCACACATGTGATACATTAAAGTACACTGATGTAACAAATCTACATACTTTACCATATACAGGCGTTAACTCTGCTTTATTCTGTTCCTATTCAACTTTTATAAGCATACAGAAGATAATGCATCATTGTTCTCTACTTATACCCTCATCAATAGTGTCTCAGGATTAGATACAGAGGGGTGATTGTAAGTAAAACCCAATCCAAACTTGCTAGGCCTGTAGAAGCTTTCACCCATCTAGGAACTGACTAGGCTTGATGTTGCTTAACTTCAGTGATCTCATGAGAACCAGTGTATCCAATGTGATATAGCTGCATTCCCTTAGCTTTGGGGAGAGGTACCTTAATCCTAGTCCTTGTGCTGAGTGCTTTGCTGAGAGGCATTGGGTACCATTTTTAGATTCTTTGGTATGACTCGGAAATGGATTGAAGCATAGCCTACCAAACTAGAAGCAGACACTCCACCACTGGGCCACAGTGATTGATTCACGAAAAACAGGGTGCTTAACTTCGAATCTCTACCAGTGATATTTCATGATTAGAAGTGGTGTCAGGACAACTGCTCGTAGAAGAGTAGCCCCCACAGGACAACTGCCCCCCAGATAAATGACTCTTGATAATTGTCCCCTGAACAACATTTCCATGGATATGATCATTTACATCAACTACTTCATTTCCACAAACTTCTACTTTGATTTTACTGTTTCTGTACTATTGTCAGAGGGCGGCAATTCTCCAGTTGCCCTAGAACCCTCCAGAATATATATCTCATTGATGATTTTGGTATTTAAAAATGGAAATTTCCTTTTTTTGTTGTTTTCAAAAAGTCAGCCCCACAGTACCAGAGATCTAGAGGTGTTATAATCATTTCTGTTTGTAATACACAAAGTTAAATACTCTTCTTTATTTTTTTCCACATATCAACATTTTAAGCTGTTTTTTTTTTGATGATTACTAATTGATAATTAATTGACGGAGAGAGATGCAATTTGAAAGATCAGTTAAAAGTGACCCCAGACATTTCATAAATTAGATCTCAATGATGATTATATTTGTTGTCATGATTTTTCAGAGATTTTTATAGATTTAAATTTTGTTTAGATTATTTTAATATCTTTTTTATTTTGACCAAATGTCAAAACCTGGCATCAGTTTTCAATAACTGATAATAGAAACTGTCAACGAAAACTGTCAACATGGGTTTCTTCAGTTATTGAGTATTTCTAGCTATCTATGTATCACACATGTAGGCCATACCAACGGACATAGCTGAAAATTTAAACATTCACTCTTAAAGAAGCTTTCGTTGTTTTTTTGAGTTACCCCTCAACCCCATCAAATGGGATCTTAGTGGGGTTCCCAATTTAAAATGTAAGTTCATGCTAAATTGATCCCTCCCCTTAGTTTGTGTCCGGTAGCATTGATGACTACCTGTCTTGAAGACTCAGATATTTTTAGTGATCACTGTCCAACTAAAAGTGAGGAAAGTAATTAATTTTCTTGATCATCCCATTTTCCAATTTTTCAGTTGATCACCCCTAAAATGGCATGCTACCAAAAGACATTGGTCACTTGACGGTTTCTTTTGAGTGACTAACCAGACCTGTTTATAGTATGAGATTTCTCTAAGATTTTTTTAGATATCTTCGTTGGTTTTGCCGAAGGTGAAAAAAACAACATGGTATTAGTTTTCAATAACTTTCAATCTATATTTCTTTTTTGCATACGGTTAATTCCCATTGCTGACTGTATACCTACAGCTGTGTCCTGTACCAGTATGTTTCTACACTGATTTTGCTGGTATTTTGGGGGTGATCAACTGAAAAATCGGAAGATTAGATGATCAAGTGATTAATCAGTTTTCTCAGACAGACATCAATGCTGCTGGACACAAACTAAGGGATCAATTTAGCATAAACTTACAGTTTGAATTGGAAACCCCACTAAAAACCTATGGGCAGATATTTCAAAAGAACAATCAAGTTTTTTTCAAGAATAAATGTTTAAATATTCGGCTCCCTACATCCAATGGTCTGGCCTACATATGTGATTCAAAAAGTATTATTAACTAAAATTCATGTATACATTTTGAATTAAAAAACATTGACATATCAGCAACAGAAGTAGTAGTAGCAGAAGTTGTAGTTATATTATCAACAGCCAGTAAATGAACAATTTTGTGTTCATTTATTCACATAACCCCTTCCTCTCTTCCTTTTTGTTATGTCCAAGATTGATGGACAGATTGCAAATTGTGGTAAAGATTTCACGGGTAAACAACCTTAGGCATATGGGAACTCTTTGGTTAAGGAGGGTCAGAAGCTTGATTTTTCCCAAATTATAAATGGTTTTGCCCAAGTTACATTATTTGCCTGAAATTTTACACTGTTTTACCCTATTTGGGTTAGCAATTGCCCCCCTCCCCAAGGCTCATCCACCTATTCAACTTCAGGCTAGTTTAATCGCTAACTTTTATTCCATGTCCATTCAATTCTTAGTTTCATATTTTTACCTCCTGATTCATTATTTGACTGGTATCAGTTTTTTCACCATCATCATCATCAGACCTCTCTATCATGGGCATTGCAAAGCGAATATTTTCTAAACTTGTCCAGTTCGTCACACCATCTTATATTTTGCAGGCTTCAGTGGTGCATATAATCTACAGGGATCTTCATTGTGAGTCGTGATGTCCAGCAGTTGTCAGACAATCTTGCAACATGTCCAGCCAATTGCCATCTGAGTTTTCTGACGGTTTCTATATCTTGGACTTCTGTCTTTCCTCTCATAAACTGTGCTGTCTTATGATCTTTCCATGAGAGGTTGAGCATGATTCTCTCATGTGCACATTGTATGGTTCTCAATTTGAAGGTCAATATTTTGGTTAGGTTCCATGTTTTAGCTCCATAGGTGTCTATCCATAGGATACATTGGTTGTATACCCTCCTTTTTAGGACTAATGGCATTTTCTTGTTCTTAAAAGTCAAGCTTACTCTACCAAAAGCTTGCCAACCTAGTGTGATTTTCTGCTTGATTTTTTCTTCTTTTGATGACTTCATAGAGATTCATTGTCTCAAGTAGATGTAGTGGTCTACTTTCTCCAGCTCTGCATTTTCAATTTCAATTGTTATGTTTTTGTGATTTCTATGATATCTATTTTTTCTCTTATATACTTTGCAGTCTTGGAATCCCCCCATGTCATGTTTAGTAGGATCCTTCACTGTACATGTTGTCTGGTTTGCAGTTTGAGGGTCAATCTTTTGGTTAGGTTCCATGTTTTAGCTCCATAGGTGACTATCGAGAGGATTCAATGTTTGTATACTTTTCTGTTTAGGACTAATGGGATTTTCTTGCTCTTAAAGGTAGATCTTGCTCTACATGAAAGATATCATCTTTAACTATTTTCTAACTGATTTATTATCCGGATATTTTTGTGGAATTTCTTCATTGAATGAAATTATTTCATATGGTATTCTTTCAAGTTCCAGATAAAATTGATTCTGTTAATGTCTGATTCAAGGATTGATCCATAAGTCTTTTGCCTGGCACATAGGTATTAACAGGATTCCCTGTTGAAGTTTTCACTGCATAATGTTCAAATTATCATGTATTGCAGTTCATAAGTTGAATTTCTAAGCCTGGAAAAATCTTTAGAAAAATAGGTATTGACTTATAAAATATGTAAAACAGTTTCGGCCTAAACCAGAATATCGAGCAAAAAATGTTGACTTCTATGCCTGGTCAATCTGTATGCTGCTATTTATGGTAATATTCACCACTGGATTGAGTGAATTGACAAAATAAATAATAAATATTTGTTCAAAATAGATTTCATTATTTGGCTATCAACTCATTGATCTAGCTATATATTTCCCTTATCAGCAACAGTTAATTAACCTCTGTTATGATATATGAGTAAATCTATTGGTTATTCAAACAGACAACTTGAACCGAATGTCAGTGGTGTGTTGTCTGATAAATAAATTAATGAAAATCTGTCATCTGGCATCAATTTAGAATCTTAACCTTGCTTATCTGTTTGGCCGTAACTCTCCACCAGATTTATAGATTGAAGACAAATATGTGCGTGTCTGTTGGTATTGCTATGAGAGGCACTCAATTGAAGATGTAACAGTAAGATTGTTTCATAATCAGCGTAGGAATGTTAAACAAGCCTCTGACACTGACCATTATTCCATTATTACTGTATTGAGTTCAATCCTTGCTGGGTGCCTAACTACTGAGGCCTTGTGTCAAATACATACATGCATATATACTCATTTTACTTTCTTTTATATACTAGCCACTGCCATGAGAATCAAGCTCAATATCATATGGAGAGATCACAAGACATACAGTATATCAGAGAAAAGACAGGAGTCCAAGATATCATATAATCTATTAACTTTATATATATATATATATATATATATATATATATATATATATATATATAAACTCTTTTCCTTTTCTAAAAGCTGTAATTTTTCCTCTCTCATAGCCTGCCTTGAGACGATCTTCGGAAACTTAGAATAGGAACACAAAAGAATCTGGATGGATAGAGAATACCTGAGTAACCTCAGATTTGTTGGCAAAATCGTCCTCTTTGCAAAGAACCTTCACAATCTCCAAATAATGTTAGATGAACAAAATGAAACAAGCAAGAAAGTTGGCCTTCACATGAAATTCAGCAAAATAAATGTCATGTACAACAAATATCTCGGTAACAAAGACTCAACAGTCGAAATTGAAAATGCAAAGCTAGAGAAAGTAGACCACTACATCAACCTGGGATATTGAGTCTCTATGAAGTCATCATAGGAAGAAATCAAGCAGAAAATCAGACTAGGTTGCCAAGCTTTTGATAGAGTAAGCTCGACTTTCAAGAATACACAAATCCCACTAGTCCTAAAAAGAAGAATATACAACCAATGTATTCTCCTGATAGTTCCCTATGGAGCTTAATCATGGAACCTAACCAAAAGATCAACGCTCAAACTGAGAACCATGCAATGTGCACATGAGAAAATCATGCCTAACCTCTCATGGAGAGATCATAAGACAGCACAGTATATCAGAGGAAAGACAGAAGTCCAAGATATCATAGGATCCTTTAGAAAACTCAGATGGCAATGGGCTGGACATGTTACAAGAATATTAGACAATCTCAAGATATGAAAACTCACAATGTGGATCCCCAGAAATCACATGCAAAACTGTGGCCAACAGAAAGTAAGATGGAGTGACGAGCTAAATAAATTCAGAAAGTACTGGCTCTGCAATGCCCATGATAGAGAGGACTAGCAAATCTCGGGAAAGTATATGTCCAATGATCGACGGTAACAGACTGATGATGATGATGATGATGATGATTTCCAGCCTCATTCAGAAATATAAATCTGCTCTATTTTTTCCTTCTCCTTTGGACATCGCCAACATTTTCTTCTAATGTTTTTCATTACGAGAAACGTTGAATTCCAAGCAAGTGTTAAGGATTACTGTCAGCAAATGTTTTTTTGTTTGAGACCGAATGTTTGCAGCATGTGTTTAAATAACCTGCTCTGTTTTCATTTTTGCTACAGACAACGAATGCAAAATTAGCCATTTTTAGACTTGACAAGATTGATTCTTTTTTCCAATTTAGCCAAAAAAATAAATTTAAGATAGTTGAAAGTCTGGCCTTTTAAAAAAAATAATTAGTTAGTCTGATAAAAGCAAATGGATTTTTATGAATAAAAGTCTACCCATGCTGCTAAAATGAAGGCATATGACGAAAATATATGAATACGCATTGCATTTTGTAGACGTGGATAATATAGATTTGCATTGAGCTTGGAGGATAGCCTTCTATACACATAGCATTTCATAGACATGGATAATAGATATTTGTATTGTAGTGAGCTTGGAGAATAACCCTCTATACACATTGCATTATATAGACATGGATGATAGTGATTTGCATTGCAGTGAGCGTGGAGGATAGCCTTCTATACACATAGCATTTTATAGACATGGATAATAGATATTTGTATTGTAGTGAGCTTGGAGAATAACCCTCTATACACATTGCATTATATAGACATGGATGATAGTGATTTGCATTGCAGTGAGCGTGGAGGATAGCCTTCTATACACATAGCATTTTATAGACATGGATAATAGATATTTGTATTGTAGTGAGCTTGGAGAATAACCCTCTATACACATTGCATTATATAGACATGGATGATAGTGATTTGCATTGCAGTGAGCGTGGAGGATAGCCTTCTATACACATAGCATTTTATAGACATGGATAATAGATATTTGTATTGTAGTGAGCTTGGAGAATAACCCTCTATACACATTGCATTATATAGACATGGATGATAGTGATTTGCATTGCAGTGAGCGTGGAGGATAGCCTTCTATACACATAGCATTTTATAGACATGGATAATAGATATTTGTATTGTAGTGAGCTTGGAGAATAACCCTCTATATACATTGCATTATATAGACATGGATGATAGTGATTTGCATTGCAGTGAGCGTGGAGGATAGCCTTCTATACACATAGCATTTTATAGACATGGATAATAGATATTTGTATTGTAGTGAGCTTGGAGAATAACCCTCTATATACATTGCATTATATAGACATGGATGATAGTGATTTGCATTGCAGTGAGCGTGGAGGATAGCCTTCTATACACATAGCATTTTATAGACATGGATAATAGATATTTGTATTGTAGTGAGCTTGGAGAATAGCACTCTATTAACCACAAAATGATTTCTTCATTTTTTGTTTTTGTTTTAATTACATTTTTTTTATTGTTCTTTAAATTCACCATTTATATTACATCATCAGAACATCAAATTTTCGTTTGCTACGTCAGTTACACCCCTTAGCAAAACAATATTGCTACCTGTATGCGTGGATTTGGTCCTGAAGTCTTAGTGTATAGTTTTCTATTTAAAAAGTGATCTTTAAATGAGTAAACATTACATTCTGACAGTATGGCTGACCTATGGTTAAGCCACAGGATGTGAACATTTCATGGTTATTTGATGCCCAAGCTGGCTATAAGTTCCTACTGTCCCTTTGAGGGTGTATAAAGACATTACAGCTGTCTGCTACTTTAAGCACAGATCCTAGATACTCTAACAGAAGCAGATGTGCATTGACTGTAGAGATCTGCTACTCCTCCAGAGGATAACTATATTAAAAGGCTGGATTCTTTCCAGATGGACTTCATACAACTCCTTTTGTTTCGTTGGGTAATTATTAGTCTAGCTATTCAATCCAGAGACAGGGAGAAATATGTATACAAGTAAATAAAGTTCTGATATCAATATTGGAACTTTTTTTTTTTTCTCCCACATCAATATCAAATACAATCATCTTCTACCGATGCCCAAGTTTTGCATGAACGAACCTAAATTGGAAAATCAACCAAGTATAAAATAAATGTCTTCCAAAGACCAAAATTCATTAAAATGGAAACAGATCTGGTTAGTCACTTGGGACACAACCGTCACATGACCAACATGCTTTGGCAGCATTCCATGATTGGGCTTATCAATTAAAAGATTCAGAAAAGGGAGTTCTCAATGAATGTTATTTCTCTTGCCCTTTGCAAGTCATTGATCATTGAATAAAAGTGTAGATTTTCAGGAAAACAAGTGTGAATGCTGCTGGACACAAACTGAGGGACCAGTTTAGAATGAAATTACATTGTAAATTGAACCCCTTACTGAAAACCTATTATAGGACACAATTTTTGAAAGACTAGAAAAAGGGTTTTCTCTAGACCCAATAGTACAATTGGTGCGATCGGTATGTATAACACATACATAGATAACTAGTTACTATTGCTCTTATCTTTTTATTTTTACTCCTAACTTTTCATTGGTCAGTCTTGTTTCAAGTTTTCTATCATTTTTTTTATTCATTGTATCAATATTGATCTTTGATCCGAATTCCATTAATTTTTAAGCTGTATGAGTATTATTTCTATTATTATTCGGACCACCCTCATCCAAGATGAGGATGGTCCGAATGATAATAGAAATAATAATAATACCTCATCTCAAAAATTCAGAGATATACCAGTATGAGACTTTTTTGCAATGTATCAGATACGTTTTGCACTCAGTGTATATGAATATACATATATGTATATATATATATTTATGGTGAAATAACGGATTCGCTACACAAACATATTAATGTTTTGTCTCTTTTGGGCTTTTTCAGGCGAATGATTCAATTTATTCCGATCCCTATTTAGGACATTATATGTTCATTTTCTGTATGAAAAACTATGCCTTATTTTATTTATATTTCTTTTTCCTTTTTTCTTGTTTACTGATCGATCTATCTGATGGTAATTTTTGCCTTTTTTTATCAACTCTTTTTGCATTTCTTTGTTCTGTAGAGAAAGTGAATTTGTGGCCAGTCATTTAAAAATTGTGTTGGAACGTTTCAGACACTTTTTTTATCTGTATATTGGTGATCCATCAGATTAATGTGGTGGTTTCAGTGTATATATATATATATATATATAGATATAGATATAGATATGTATATATATGTATATATATGTAAGATTAAAAAAATAAACAATATGCAGTATAAAATAATATCAATATACAATACACATAGTACCCTATATAAAATGACAAATACATATATGACATAAGCTATATAGTAAAACATAGCTGAAAGAGAAGTGGTGTTCAATCAACATTGCAGGAGTGCTACGTTAATATAACTATTTTGTTTTTAAATCCCCAAAATGGTTACATGGTGAACAACTGATGATCCAAATTTATACATCGTACCATAGTAACAAAGTATATGTTAAACAGGGGAAAAAACACATAAGAAGATTACATAAATCACATTGACAGATATTGAGAAATAAGCGACGGAAGTGACACAAAAAAGTTTTCTAATGTTTAGTGTTTTAAGTCGTAGAGCTTTCTTGACAATATATATATAGTTTTTTTCATTTTGTTTACAAGTTTTGCTTAAAGCACTGATATATTGCACAATGATTTTTCAAAATTATGACAGCTATGATTAAAATTTAGAAAAAAAGAAAGCGTCAAAAACAATGACATAAGAATCGAATAATTTAGAAAACAGAAGAGGTCAGCAAAAGTACATCATTCACCTTTAGATTATGCGCAAGTGTAAAACAGATCTGCAGTGAAAGACACCCATGTAATTGATTATATGGAGCCATAAAACATTGTTAAGCAATGATTAAATGTTTCACGGCCATAGTCTCCATATAAATGGGGATAACTGCCCAGAAGGGGTATTTTCCACTAGTATACATATAGCAATATTTTCCAACTGAATGATCTCTTAATTTTTAGCTCTTTTTTACAGGAGAGTTCTTCATAATTGAACAACACAATTCTTTTTACAAGATTTGATCTTTTTCTTTCTAGAGAGGACTTTGTGCAAACTTTAGCATCATGGACCAAATTATACAACAGTAAAGAGCCGCACAATGAAGACCTGCCCGGCCATTGGCAAACAACTTTAAACCTTTTCCAGAGGATGATTGTTTTGCGTTGTCTTCGCCCTGACAAAGTGAGTTACAGCTTATTTTCTTGTTGACCATTCGCCAGATTTGAGATTTTCTCCATAACTTGTGTATATGTCTCACAATTCTCCACTTATACCCTCATTAAGGGTGTTGCAGAGTTAGGTACACACTGGCAGTTGTTGTTAAGACCTACATCCAGTTTGCCAGGTCTGTCAAAGCCTTATTCGAGGTACTAACCAGGCTCGGAATTGTCAGACTTATGAGAACCAGTGTATCCAATGTGATTTGGCCATCACCCCCTAGCCTTGGGGTGAGGTTCCTCAATCCTAGTTCTCCTGCTGAGTACTCAGTATAGAGGTATTGAGTATCATTTTTAAAGTCTTTGTTATGACTTAACAGGAGACCGAACTATGGATTACTGAGCCGGAGGTGAGCACTCTATCATTGACTTCACAATGACTAATTAGCAATTTGTATACTTCTTAAATACCATAAAATTCAGAAAGGTTTTTTCATGTTTAAACCTATCATCTCAGTAGCCTTTTCGTAAGATGTTTCAGTAATAAGTCCTCTCTGTAAATTCTGCTGTATAAGCTCAAGTAAATTCTTCCTTGCAACAATCTCACCTACATTGCAGGAACAATGGATAAAAAATCAAGCGTTAGAAGCCACTCATAATTCTCTTAACACTTAAGCCAAAAAGCATCCATTACACTACTTCAGGGGCTCCCAAATTTTTTTGAATTATGGCACACTTAATATACTAGGAATTTTTCACAACACTCTCCGTCAGAAAATACACAACATTTGCATTCATGTTCATGTGGTAAAGTTAGTTACAATCTAGAAATATTTTATCTAAATAAATTTTTAAATTTACAATACTAACTTACTTGTATTAAATGAACTTATTACTTTTATTTAAAACTTAATTCAACTTTATTTAATTCAGCTTGATCACACCATCTTTCAATAGATTCAATCTTCAATGAGTACCAAGAATGTTCAACACACTTCTAGAACTATCCAGAATGTAACCTGGTCTATCAGTCGAGCACCATCTTGTATTTAACACTGGACTGGACGGATAGATCTTCCTTCTCAATATTGCAAAAATGCATCATCGCATTGAATTATAATTGCCTGGAAATATTGAAATTTTCAAATATCCAGCAATATTAGTGGGAGCTAGTCACCAGGGATTCATGGCCCACACTTTGGGAGTCTCTGGATTACCTCAAATAGATTTCAGATTAGAAAAAAATATCTGCGTATGAAGCGCTACATAATAGTTTGCTGAATGATCCTATAAAGAAATTACTGACCTCAGCATCTAGTTTCCACCATATTTTTTGAAGTAGTCCCTTTGTCATCTATATTCACATCGACTTTCAAAGGGTCATTGCAAAAATCTGTATTACTTTTGATTTGTGTGTACTGTTCAAATTTGCCAATTTTTTTGGTAATTGTTTGTATTTTTGGAGAGAATATGATGAAAGAAAAAATTATTATTCCTTCTGCCTGTAAATCAAAAAGAATGCATTGCACTACCTATTGTCATTCCCAGTCTGTTCATTTTTGGTTTCATTTGTGGAGATAGGGAGGCTTGCTTCCTTTCTCAGATGATATACCAGACGTGGCCCAAAGAATGGATCAGCCAAAATGCTGTGTCGACAATGCTAAGGATGCAAAGAAGAAATTCGATTGCCTCATGAAGATTCAGAATATTAACATCTCTTCCCAAAGTTATAGACCAGGGCCCTGACATCTTTTGTATCACAGACCTGTTTAATATTATCAAGTTTTTCACAGACGGGCAGTCAGGGGAGTGGTATTAATCACAACTGGAACATTTGTGATAATTCGACTATAAGTTACTTATAAGTGACTAATACACTCAAGTTCGTCTCTAAAAGGGTTTGTTTATTGAATTTGATATAAAGATCTAAGGAAATGGATTTATTTTTATTCTTTCAAAGGAATATTGACAAATTATATTGTTTCCTTGTGACCTAGTGTCACATGCTTTGTGGACTGGTACAGATCTACAACTTGGGGGCTAGGGACCACTGTTGTATACAAAAGATTTAGAAAGGATTCAGAATGTTATGCAGTAAGCTTCCCACTTTCCAAAGGAAGATAAAAGACCTCATATCAAAGAGAAGATAAAAGACAGGTCTGGTTAGTCACTCAATAGAAACTGTCTTGCGACAGACGTCTTTTGGCTGCATGCCTTGTTGGGGCGATCAATTAAAAAAATTGGGAAAAGGGAGGATCAATTAATAAGTTTCTTTTCTCACCTTTTCTTGGGCAGTGATCACTAAAAAAAGTCTGAATGAAAAAAACAAAAAACGAGCAGACACAAACTAAGTGATCAATTAAGCATGAACTTCCATTGCGAACTGAACCTACTGATAAAAACCTAAGGGGGTGGATTTTGAAGAGACATGATAAGGAGTAAATGTTCAAATTTTTATCTCTCTAGTTCCATTGTTGTGGCTTGTATGCTTGATTCATACATACGGACTGACTCAAAAGCTGAAGAAATCTATGATGTCAGTTTTAGTTGATGGTTTCTAACAGTGGTGATAATTGAGAATAATGGCTAATTAGTGGGGGATCAGATTCTTCCGCCTCTGCAGACAATAAAAGATGGAATGTAGGTTGTAACATGTAGAATTATATGGTAAGGTAAAAACAAATACATCAAACTAATACTTTCTGAAAATAATGTTCGATCAATAATCTAGTGACCCTTGAATTCCGAAAAAATATGCTGACCGATTGGAAGTCTACAGAATCGGGAACAATATACATGTACTAGATACTGATATTCATTGCTAAAAATACCCTGATAAGAAAAGACTGACTTCATCTATCTACTGTAAAACTAGAAGTCATATCTATAAATTACAAATTCAGACTGGTGATAGAAAAAATTTCTTCTTGGCAAGAGTAGCAATTGCTTTGAACAGCCTGAGTGAAAATCTATGAGTCACATTTAAGAATAACAATATTTTTTAGAAATAACCTTTAGTTTGATATCAGCTATACCAAACTTAACTAGCTATTTTTTTATCGGTTTAATTCTATGCAATCTAAGATGAAGCTGGCTTAATGATGCAATTGACTGTTACTTTATATATATCGGCCAAATGTAGTCAGAGATGACCCAGAGGCTCCGCTTTCATTCACTACTATTCTTTTGAATAAGGATGGGAATGACTTCAGTCTTAATTTAATCCAGCCTAATCGCACAGTTTAGGGTGTATTAAGTTAACTGGTGAGTCCATAAGGAAATTTGTACTAACGAAGAGTTTTCCACAATCTTCGCTCTTACCAGAAATCATACCCAGATCATTCTCTGTGTGTGGGGCAGACGTGCTAACCATTATACCATCTGAGCAGACGCAGACTCAATTTTAGCCAATCACCTTTAATTGGTGTTATTATCTTAACACAGTAATTAACAGGAGTGTGGTATTCACATGATATATAAATACTGAAATCATTTCCATTGCATAAAGATTGAAATGAAAATGATGTAATCATCATCATTATCAGTCTTTTATTGTCCATCGTTGGACATATACCTTTACCAGACCGTGGAGCCAATGCTTTCAGAACTTGTCTAGTTTGTCTCTCCATCTTGTATTCTGCCAGCCTCAGTTTCACCTGAGATTTCTAGGGATCAATGTTGTGAGTTGAGATATCCATTGGTTGTCTACCATTCTTGCAACATGGCCAGCCCATTGCCATTCAGGTTTGATGAATTCATTGATATCTTGGACTCCTGTCTTTTGCTAGATATGCTGTGCTGTTTTGTGATCTCTCCATGAAAGGTTGAGCATGGTTTTTCCATGCGGAATATCTTCCCGTATACCAGATAAAAAAAAATTTAATTACTTTATTACGCTTTTGAAAAAAAATTGTTTCAAAGTATTTGTGCTTTTTTTTCAAATTTAGTGCCTTTTTCCAACATATATTACAGGCCCAGCACTATATTTGTCTACAGCTGTCTTTACTTCGACCGTTTGTGTAACATTATGGCAGATCAGTATAATCAATTCAGGGTAATTGATTGCCTGATTCTGAACAGACAACATTCTCATAAAATAAATTATATAAATCGGAAGATCAAAAAAAAAAAAACGCCTCATTAGTTTAAATCAGAAAATATTTTGACAACAACTTCGGATTGTCAGACAAGAGATCAATTAAGCTTAATTATGGAAACCATTTTTGATATTTTGTTGTGTGGGAAGCTTTCAGTTGGAACACCCGGTTGCGTCAAATGGAATGATTTGTCAAAGGAATTTTTAATTTGACCAATATTCCTGACGTAATACATCGGATGATTAGCCCAATAAATTATGAGTAAAAACCTTCAACCAAAACTGTCATCATAGGTCTGGCAAGTTGGTTGGCTTTCTGTGTTGTGTGTATAGGTCACACCAAAGGAGCTTGTCATCAAGTCAAAGACCGTACTGCACTGACAGTCAGATGTGACCTGCGGGCTCCTCTTTCAATTTGCTATCCTTTCAAATTGGGGAGGGCACAACTCCATTCCCAAATTTTTTCCAAACCAATCACACAGCATAAGGTGTATTCAGTTAGCTGCTGAATGCACAGTGAAATATGTATGAACAAAGAGTTTGCTCATATTGGGTATCAAACCCAGTTCCTCCTGGATGTGGGACAGACATGCAAACCATTATATTATCTAAGCGGAGCTAGAGGGCTGAAAATTTTAATATGTACTCCTTGTTATGCTAAATTAGTCCCTGAGAATTTTTTGAAATACAGTCCTCTTAGTGATGCAACAAAAAGCAAGAGAAGTAACGTACTGATCAATCATTCCTTTTTTTTCCAGTTTATTAATTGCTCACCCCCTAGGGAGGAAAAATTTATGATTAAATGTTGGTAAAATGACAATTGGAAGGTAAAAAGAAAATTTTAGAGAAAAAGAGATCTTCCATCTCGAACAGCTTTCCATTAAATTCTAGACAACACTTCTTCATTCTAAAAAAAAATCTACAGCCAAACAAACTTTTCCTGAAAACAGACGATTTTCACCCGGACCTCTTCTCACTCAGACAAACCTGATATTCACAGACACAGATACAAACATTCCTTCAACTCTCCTCTCACAGACCTTTCTTATTTCAGATCAAACCTAACTCTCACATACACAGATACAAATACCATATTCTAAACAACCCACAACACAGGAATATCCCCATTTCATTCCTCAAATCTCCATTACACAGTTTTCTCTGCACCGCTGCAAGTTCTCTGAAAAAGGTGGCTGGCAACCATCAAAACGCATCAGAAAATGCCAGCATGACAATTAATTAAATTAGATGTAACACCCGTTTTTCTCTTGAAATTTCTTTTCACCTTTAAATTGTCATATTACCAACGTTCTGTCAGATCACACCACATTCACACAAGCACTGAATTTTGTAATTTTTTAACTAAAATTTGTTTTACCAAGTTTTCACGCTCTATCTGTATGTTGAACATTGAAAATTGGAAAGATGGAAATTATTCACCCCTGTCGTGGATGAAAAGAGGTATATGTATTTGATCCCCATCTGTTTGTCCACACATCTGTTTGTCAGTCCACTCGATATCTCTGCTCTGAGAGTACAAATGGATTTAAATAAAATTTCAAGGAAAGTTAGGCAATGAGGTAAGAAAGAAGTAATGAAATTTGGGGGTGGATCCAGGTTTTTTCTTTGATTGAAAGATATTTTTCATTTTTTTCAAGTACATATATATATATATATATATGTAGAGAGAGAGAGAGAGTGATAGATAGATAGATAATTGTCCGCACAATATTTCCAAAAGTTCTGAATTAATTTCCATGGAATTTGGTAGAAGGATGCACAATAGGCTATGAAAGAATTGATTCAATTTTGGAGTGGATCCATGCTCATTTACCTCCCCTACGTCAAAGTTATATGTCCAGACCACCTAATATTGCCAAAATTTCATTTTTGTCCACGCAACATCTCCAAAAGGTCTCAATGAATTTCAATGATATCTCGTAGAAGGATGTACAAAAGGGTAGGAAAGGCTGTGGAAGAACTGATTAGATTTAGGGGCGGATCCATGCACAATTGTGGTAAGAGGAATGAGCTCTCTCAGTGCTTTCTAGTTTTTTTTCTCATAGAAATGTATCATAAATGATTGTATCATAGAAATGCTTTACAAATAAAGAAACTGTTAATGTATCACTATTTTTACACCTTTCCATCCCTCAATGTTTTTCAATCTTTTATTCAATGTATCTTGATATTCTGTTGGTAAGCCTGTTTAACTGAAGTTGGAGACTGGAGTTGTCTTTCTTTCTTCTACCAAAACAACAACAATCCTCACCTAATAACAAAGTCTTCACTGTTTGTCTGTCCCGTCACATTAAGCAAAACTGATGCATAAAATTGACATTTCTCTACCTTGATTTGAAATCATGACCAAGCGATCAGTTAGTCTCTCTCTCAGGCTTTATATATCTATGAAAATTCACATTAGAAATGGTTTATTTCATTCCAATGAATAAATATGTTGATACTAAAAAATGTTTTTTTAAAATAATTTCTTATTTATCTTAAATAAAATACAAAAGTTGCAGTTATCATCTTCAGCTGGAATAGAAATTGAAGTAGAGATTAACCCTGGAGCAGCCAGGCTCATTGTTTTCCTTTCATCTTTGTCGCTTCTCCCTCTCTATATATGCGTATATTTCTTTTTTTCTATCTCTAGCTTTCTTACCTCTCACTTTTCCTCCTTCACACCTTCTTTTCCCACTCCTCCTTCCTCTCTCTTTTCCCAATTCCTTTCTGCTGAGTATTATCATGTATCAAAAATGTATGTTTTTCGGTTAGAAAGTGAAACTGATTTCAGTTCAGAAGGGCTGCAGATCAGGCAGATACTACACTCTGATCCAAGATAATTGTAATAGTCATACATACAAACAGAAAGATATAACATTGTTATTAATTTGAACATTGTTACTAAGATTAGAACTGAATAAGTTCAGCAAACTATATGCTGAGAATGGATTTTTGCCAGAACACACGTGTGTCTGTGCATCAAGTTATTTCACTTTTGTGGTATCCAACAAGGTTCTGTGTGATTTGGAATTGAGTTTGAGTTTCTGATCTACTTACAGATCATACCTGCCATCACGAACTTTGTGAAAGAAAAGTTGGGCAAGAAATTTGTAGAACCGCCTCCATTTGACCTGGCTAAGAGTTTCCTGGATTCCAACAACTGCTCTCCTCTTATCTTCATCCTCTCCCCAGGGGCTGACCCCACTATGAGTCTGTTAAAATTCGCTGAAGACAAAGGATTTGAGGGCAAAAAGTTCCAGTCAATATCCTTAGGACAAGGACAGGTGAGTGTTATACGGTAGTTTTGAATCAAATTTTCCTACTTTTTTTTTTTTTAAAATTTTGACACGGTCATTGGCGGTTATCCTGACTGATTGGACATAGAGTGCATGTCAAAATGATATCATATCTATTATAGAAGACAGAACATTCATAATTTCATTTTCTAAAATAATCTATTAAGCAGTGGTTGGTAATTTAGTTGCAATATCTAGGCAACTTGCCAGGTGGACAGACCAGAGCATTTTTTATTAATAAAATGCATGCTTACTGAAAAAAAAGGAGTTTTAATAGCTTGTTTCACACTGATTTCAATTATTGACTTCCAAAAATATGTAATATTTTCAAAGTATTTGATTAATTGTGTGGTTTCTTTGATTAGAGGACAATGTCTTTGACTCGATCAGTAAAGCTTTTTTAGGGGTAATATAGATAATCCTTCGTAGTACATATTGGGTGCCGCACTTTAGTGCAAAGGGCTTGACCACCCATAACTAGGAACTGGTGCTGATCTTGAAATCTTCAGGTATGAGTCAGCAAAATTTAGCAGCGTACATGAAGGTTGATCAATTCTCAAAAGTTCTAAAAAGAATAAAGAATGAAGCGATATTTGAACCTAAAAAAGGTACTGGACATCCACGGTTGAGCACTTATCAACAAGACCGCTACCTGCTGAATATTTACAGGGAAGATAGAGACACCCTTTTGCCAAGTTTGTAATGGAAGTGGGATACAGAATGCAGCAGGTCAACTAGTAGGCTAAGACTACAAGAATCTGAACTGATGAGCGCTCGTAAAGTGAATAAACCCCCTCTTACTAAAAACAAAACATGTAAAAGTCATCAGACTTATGTAAAAGATACATGTCACAAACTGTCAACAATTGGAGAAAGGTCATTTTTAGTGATGATTGGAACATTCATTAGATTTCCAGTGCCGGAAAGAAGAATATTTGTAGAAAAAGGTCCTGAAAATTTGTAAACTTTGCAATAAAACGCTCTGTGAAATTCCAACAGTCGATTATAGAATGGTGATGTATCAAAAAGCGAGAGTGTCCTACATGTAATCGAATGAATGCAACAACATACCTAGGTCTTCTAGCGGGTAAACTTTAGCCATTCAAACACTTTTTAATGAGCTCAAGAAGCCAAATACTCTACCATGATAATGCCTCTGCCACGTTGCACATTCTGTTTCAAATCTGTTTTTCAGTAAGTGAATTGCCAAGCTGATTTAGATATCACAGGAAGCATTTGGGGGGAAAACTCAAGAATGCTTTAGGTGAAGAATTGGAAGGAAAACCGAAGACTTGAGATGTTTTAATGGCAGTGATTTGGTTTACCTGGGGAAATACAATAACCCATGAATACCTACATTCCTTATATGAGTCAATGCATGAAAAAATTCTAGCAACATTGCAAGCAAATGGAGGGAGCACATGATTTTGACTCTACTGACTTTAATTGTCAAAAGAAATAGCATTTGTTACAAATGTCATTTTTATAAAATCTGAGTATTTTTTAAAAATTTTTCAAATCCCAGAATTACTTGATCATAATCCTTCCTTTCGTAATTTTTACATAAGTGTAAAAAGGATGAATATGGGTTATGAACAAAGAAATAATCATGCATTTATCTGCAAAATTGAATAAAATTCCGTTAATCCTAAAAAAAAGGGTATACAACCAATGCATCCTCTTAATAGTCACCTTTGGAACTGAGACATGGAATATAATCAAAAGACTGATCCACAAATTGAGAACCATGCAGTGTGCGCAAGAGGCAATCGTGAGGCAACCTCACATAAAAAGATCACAAGACAGAAAAGTATATAAGAAGAAAGACAGGAGTCTGAGATATAGAATCTATAAGAAAACTAAAATGGCATGGTCATGATGCAAGAACGTCAGACAGATGCTGGACATCATGACACACATTGTGGATTCTTAGAGATCGAATGCAAAACTGAGGCCAGCAAAATATAAGATGGTATGATAAATTAGATAAATTCAGAAAGTACTGGCCCTGTGACACCAACAATAGTGAGGTCTGGCAGATTGGGGGGGGGGAGATCTTAGTCTAACAATAGACACTAAAATGCTGCTGCTGATGATGTTGATCATTATTATTTCTTTTTTTTTTCATATTTTTAACTTCAGAATGAAGAGCACAGATATGGGCTAAAAGCGAAGAAATAATCAAGTATTTAGCAGCAAAATTGGAAAAATAGTGCCAAAAGAATTTCCACTAATACAAATTTTCTGACTCAAACTATAGAAATACTTCAAATAAACATAGACCAATGTTTCTAAAACTTTTGGGGGCTGTCATTCCCTTTTAAATCATATATTTCATCAACATTGCCCCCCCCCAGTCAGTAAAAGATGATTTTTTTTAAAGATTAATTTTGATGTTTTATCCAACCTAGACATTCATTTTATAACCAAAAATATAATTTTACTGAAGTATTTAAAAGTACTTGATTGAGTAAAATTAGAATAATTAATGTGAAGGATGGGCCTGATGTAATGAGACTAATTTTCACAAATCTGGCACAAAATTTATAATTTATTTCCTAATGACTTGATACTGATTTGATTGTGATTAAATTATATGAATAAATTAATGAAAACCAACCACAGGAGCAAACTGACTTTAGAAGAAGCTACTCGACCATGGACCACCTGCATTCAATCAATCAGCGGAAAGAAAAAGCAGCAGAATACAAGCTGCCACTCACTATGATATTCATCGACTTCAAAAAGGCCTTCAACTCAGTGAGAATACCTAATGTCATAAAAGCCGTCACTCCACAAGATGTAGATCCAGTATATGTCAGAGTGCTGCAATATATATACAGTCACAGCAGCTCCTTTATCAGGCTACACAAAGTCTCAGAGCCCTTTCAGCTCTAAAAAGGGGTAAGACAAGGTGATACCAGACAGACCGGTAAACTGAGAACCATGCAACATGCACATGAAAGAATTATGCTCAACCTCACATGAAGAGACCACAAGACAGCACAATAAATTCGGGAGAGGACATGAGTCCGAGACATTATACAATCCATTAAAACCTCAAATGGCGATGGACATGCCATGTCACAAGAATGGTAGGCAACATGACTCACAATATGAATCCGAGAGGTCACATGCATAACTGAGGCCAGCAGAGTACTAGATGGACAGACGAGCTAGACTCATTCAGAAAGTACCAGCTCCACGACGGGCACGATAAAGAAGTGTGGCGGATCCTGGGGAAGGTCTATGTCCGACAACTGACATTAAGAGAATGATGATGATGAATAGAATTCTTCAAAATAAAAAGAAAATATTTGACTTTTCAAACAGCTCTTCTGTGAAATCAGCTTTTCAGGCATATGACTTTATACATTGAGGATGTTGATTTGTATTCTTTTGCATTCACTCCCCCTGTCTTCCTACAGCCCCCCCTACAGCCCGTTGCCCTCCAGATATCCCCCCCAAATTCCAACTCTCCAAAGGAGGCAGTAGTGTCCACTATGGATAATTTCCAGATAATTATTTCTCGTACATATGTAGGCTACAGTGATTCATTTATGCGGGGTAGGAATATTATTTGCTTAATTCTCTATCTGAACTTTGTGTTTCTCTTATTATTTTAAGGGTCCAATTGCTGCCAAGATGATTTTTAATGCCAAGACTGATGGGAGTTGGGTGTTATTACAAAATTGCCACTTAGCTGTCTCATGGATGACAGCCTTGGAAAAGATCTGCGAAGAGCTTTCCCCCGAAAACACCAGCTCTGATTTTCGACTTTGGCTAACCAGTTACCCATCACCCAAGGTGAGATCATTGTTTTTTAACTTTTTGAAGCCGTTAACAAAAACTGTTAGCATCAACACGGGTTTCTCCAGTTTTTTAGTAGGTCTAGTTTGCAATCTATGTATGTGTTTAACATACAGGCCACATCAATGAACGCTAGTGGGCTGAAAATCTAAGCATTTACATCTTATCATTTCTAGAAAAATATTTTGTTTTCCCCTGTTTAATTTGTAAGAAATAACTTTTTTCATTGAGGGTTCAATTTACCATGTAAATTAATGCTAAATCAGTCTCTTACTTTGTGTCCTGCTGGGTTCATGTTTATTATTTGAAAATTTGAACCAACAGAGTTAAAGGTGGCGAGTAGATCCATCCTTAATATGAAAAAATAATTCAATTATATGTGTCATGTGTCAAATTCATTTAAAAAATACTGATATATGATTTGGGGGGCACTTGGTCGTTTTTTGTAATCTCTTCATTGCGAGAAATTTGGTGGCAATCGTGCAATCACTTCATTTACTTTTATACTTCACAATTTTAGTGAGTTGAGCATTAGTTACCATGAAATCTACCAGTCGCCCCGCCCCCAAATGCTCAGGATTTGGTGGGCTATAGTCACTAAAATGTAGCTAAAATCGTTCCCAAATGTGTTCATAGTAATCCACTGATAGTTAACTTGACCATAAATACCTTATTTAGCAATCAAATCGCCAAGATCTTATCAAGGCAAAACAACAAACCTATTTTGGTGACTATAGTCCACCAAATCCTCTGAGTTTTTTTTTGGGGGGGGGTCACCTGGTATCTTGAAATTCATAATTAATTTTATCATACTAGAAATCAACCAGGCCATAAAACAACATGATTTTGAACCACAAAATCTATCTATGTCAGTCTCCTTACATTGATGTAAACTTACCAATGTACATTTAATTGATCTCACCCCATTCCTATTTATCTATCTATCTTGCAAGCTAGTTCTATTTATGTCTACATCTTTTTCATACCTATCTATCTTTACACCCAGAATTCCGATACATCAAAATTGCCTCCTTCTCCCTTCCCCCCGTTGGGCATGAACCCTATGTTTAGAAACACTGCTCAATCAACCCAACAGTCAATCTTCTGCCCTCAGCACTGAGCCAAATACAAAAGCAAAACCTCTTCCTCTTCCTCATTGATTTGCTTTGGTTTGATTCCAGTTTCCAGTAACCGTTTTGCAGAATGGGGTGAAGATGACCAATGAACCTCCCACAGGTCTACGTCAAAACTTACTACAGTCTTATCTCAGTGACCCTATCAGTGACCCGACATTTTTTTCTGGAGCCAAAGGCAAAGAAATGGTAAGTTACTAGACTTCTCATTCATAGGCTGTATTTAGAAGTTACTCAACCATTGACCATTTCCATTCCATAAATCAGTTGAAAGAGAAGGCAGCAGAATACAAAATGCCACTCACTGTAGTATTTATAGACTTCAAGAAGGCATTCGATTTAGTGGAAATTACCATGGTCATGGAGGCCATCACTGTACAAGGTGTAGACCCTGTATACATCAGAGTACTGCAACATATATAGTCACCGTAGCTCCTTTCTCAGGCTACATAAAGACTCTGAACCTTTCCAGCTCCAAAAGGGAGTAAGACAAGGTGATACCAGCTCACCCTAACTCTTCACAGCCTACCTCAAGATGATCTTCCAAAATCTGGACTGAGAGAATAGAGGAATCAAAATAGATAGCAAATATCTGAGCAACCTTTGCGGACAACATTGTCCTTTTCACAGAGAACCTATACCACCTCCAACTAATGCTAGATGAACAAAATGAAGAAAGCAAAAGAGTTGTCCTTCACATGAACTTCAGTAAAACGAAGGTCATGTGCAACAACCACATCTAGAATAAGAACGCAACTCTCAAAATCAATGATACAAAACTAAACAAAGTAGACCTATACATCTATCTAGGTCGATGAATCTCTATGAAACCCACAAAAGAAGAAGAAATCAAGTGAAGAGTCACTCTGGGAGGGCAAGCATTTGGCAGAGCAAGCTCAACCTTCAAAAGTAAGATGATCCCATTAATCCTAAGAAGAAGAGTATACAACCAATGCATTCTCCTGATAAACACTTATGGAGCTGAAACATGGAACCTAACCAAGAGACAGACCAACAAACTGAGAACCTTGCAATGTGCACGTAAGAGAATCGTGGTCAACCCCACATGGAGAGATCACAAACAGCAAAGTATATCAGGAAAAAAACAGGAGTCAGAGACATCATAGAATCTATTAGAAAACCTAAATGGCATTGGACACGCCATGTTGCAAGAATGGCAGACAACCAATGGACATCATGACTCACAACATGGATCCCCAGGGATTAAACGTGAAACCAAGGCCGACAGAATACAATGGGGAGATGAATTAGACAAATTCAGAAAATACTGGCTCTACGACGCCCCCTGTAGAGAAATGTGGCAAATCCTGGGGAAGGTCTATGTCCAACATGGATGATAAAAGACTGATGATGATGAAATGACAGCACTGCCCAATCACCACAACCAAGTGATTGAGTGGTTACCTTTAGTTTGGTAGTTCATGGCCAAGTCATGCCAAATATTTTTTAAATGATACTCAATGACTCTCCAAAAAGCACCCAGTGCAAGGTCTAGGATTAAGGAACTTCTTCCCCAGGTTAGAGAGGGTTAATGTAAAAAGCACATTGGACACACCAATCAGTTCTTGAGAGATCACCAAGATTGATCAATGTCAAGCCGTGTCATTATTTGGATGGGTGACCGCTGGAGATTACCAGGTGCCTTAGTCCTTCCAGTTCTAAGTAGCATATTTTTTTTAGCAACATACTATGTTGATTTTTCTATCTGACGATAAATTGCGTTTTGAGTTAATAATGAAATTCTGGTGAGAAAGATTGTTTATTTAGTATTGTGTCAACTTTGCTGAGTGAAGAAAAATTGATTGAATGTGTCTCTAGGCAATGTTGTACCACAAATATTGTGAAATTCAAGATGGGAAATTGTTCTATTGTTTATATATTCTTAAGGTGTTCAAGAACACATTCCTTGGTTTCCTTTTGTTCATATCTTATAAATTTGAATGATCGAAACCAGGATTAAGTGAGTGAACTTATAAATACCATTAGCACTGAAAGGTCTCAAAATGTGGGAAAATATTTGAAAAAAACTCCATTTTTTTTTTGCCCAGAAAAGAGCATGTAAACTTTTTATGTTTATGTTTGAAAAATATATTGCAGGCAGGGGGGTCATTTGAAAATACACCTTGGGTTCCTGATTTAGGGGGCTCCAAAAGCTCTATAAATAGCGCTTCACCTGCATTTATATTGACATAATACAATAACAAATCTCAGATGTTGGAGGGAGGAGGACCCTCAGAGAGTCTCCCATCTGGGCCCCTAAATCTCCAACTATGTCTTTATTTGAACGTAAGAATACTAGAGAGAATTATTTTCAACAACCCACCTCTCAAACACAAAAGGAGAGAATTTTCTGTGCCAGATGCAGTTAGGCTAGAGAATAAAGCTGCAAATTGGCCTGAATTTATAAAAAAGCAGGGGTCGATGTCAGTTTTCTGCTTCAAAAAAAGTTCAGTCTTGCCCTCATTCAAAGTGTGACCTATGTAAGATCTATTTGTGTATAAATGAATGCAAAAACCACTTCTATGAATACCATAACATTTAGCCATAGACATAGCAAGAAATTTGGAGGACCAAATGACTTGGCCCCAACACCAAGTGAAATTTGTTATTGTATAATGTCAGTAAAAATGTATAAAGCTTTTTGGACATCCCCCCTTCAATCGAGGATCCAGGGTGCATTTTCAAAGATCACCACCTCCCCCAGCTACACCTCTACATTCGACTATTGTTCATGCTATATTTTTTTTTTTGAATATATCATAAAAAAATGTGTGTGTTCATTTTTAGGCAAGAATTAAGCATGAAGTTTTGGGATTTTTTTCTCCGCATTTTGAGACCTTTCAGTTCTGACAGTACTCCAACTTTTTTTCAATAAAAATTAGTGTTTACCTGAAAAAAATATTTTCATTCAATGTTAGTTGTCTTTATGCAACCTTAAACTATAGATTTTTTAAAATATAATTACAAAAATTTAGTCAAAATTGATGATAATGTTATAATACTTCATGTAGTAATAAGAATGAATTTGAAAATTAAAAGCCTGCAACCTTTCTTTCAGAAAATAATAAAATCTTTTTTTCAAATTACTCATTCTTCAACTTGCGAAGTGCATAGATTATACTGTACAATGAGATCTTTGTTTCTGGGTAGCGAGTATTACTTTCTAACTGGTTGTATGAAAAGTCAGAAATGGCTATCATTCTCTTCAAACTTTGCTTTTGTCGCCTGGACAGCAATACTCATATTTAGTGGTTTTTATATGATTCAAAATTTGCAAATTTTCTCATTATCCAATTGAAAATCAGTACATTTTAAATCATTGCTGTTCTGGTCACAAAAGCAAAGTTTAAAGGGGATGATTGTTATTTTCTGTACTCTTGAGACATAATCAATACATTAACCTAGGAGCAAGGAAAAAGTAAAAACATATTTTGCATTGTGTTTTAGAGGCAGTTTGATTAAATTCAGGCAAGTCACCTCAAAAAAATAGTCTTACGCAGGCAAATACTCATACACACACATTGATTCTTTCTGCTATACATACATATATATATATATATATATATATATATATATAAAGTCTCTCAATAAATGCTTTGTTATTTTTAATTTCAGCAATTTGAGAAGCTACTTTTTGGTCTATGCTTCTTCCATGCTCTTGTGCAAGAACGTCGAAAGTTTGGACCTATTGGCTGGAATATTCGTTACGGATTCAATGAATCGGATCTCAGGATATCAGTGCGACAACTTTTAGTAAGGTTTTGTTTTGTCAAACAGAATTAAAACATTTGACTTCCTAAATTGCAATATGTCTCCTTATCTGTTAGAAATCATTAAAACTGTCATCATAGGTTAATTCAGCTTTTAGGTGGGTCTGGCTGGCTATCTATATATGTGTTATGCATTCTCCTTATACTGGTCTTAAAAAAACTCCCCTCAATTCGGATCCCTAAAAAGGAAAAAGAGACATCTATTTTGACACATATTGGGGGGCAGACGTATTCCCTCTATGTTCACCTCTGAAAAGCAAAAAGAAAACTCACCTTCTCTTTTGAGCCCTAATGAAAACAAAATGTTTCCGTCACTTTTGACTCTTTGCAAGATTATTTTTTCTCTGCCATATATATAAACATTTTCTCTCTCATGCATTGCAATGTTCTCCCTCTCTTGTGAATAGAAACATTCTCTCTCTCTCTCTCTTTCTTTCTCTCTCCTACATCTAAACAATCTTTCTCTCCCTCATAGAACTTTTTCAAGCCCTCACTTTTGACCCCTGGAAGAGAAAAAAAAAGTTTCCTCACTTTTGACTCTTGGCAAGATTACCTTTTTCACCCCCGGTCACACAGATATTCTCTTTCACGAATATTCTTTCTCTTTCTTGAGTAAAGAAAACTCTCTCAATCTCTCTCCCTCCTTCTCTTCCTCAGATATAAACAATATCACTCTCTATCACACAACTTTTTCCAAAAATACAAATATTATGGAACACTGATGAACACTTTTTATACCACAACTCTGCAATGGCCACAGTATTTAAGACAGGTTTCTGAAATTTCAGAGGATTGTCAGGGAGTTTTTGAGATTTCCAAAAATTATTCGAAATGTCGGGGAATTTTGTATATTGCCAGGGAAAAAATCATCTCTCCTTTCTTTTCTTTTTTTAACACTTTCGCAGTTTCAGCTGAGATTAATTAAGCTGAAAGTGCTAAGGCAAGAGT
The DNA here is from genome assembly GCA_963457665.1 of Thysanoteuthis rhombus. NCBI lineage: Eukaryota > Metazoa > Mollusca > Cephalopoda > Oegopsida > Thysanoteuthidae > Thysanoteuthis > Thysanoteuthis major. The sequence continues at coordinate 38,526,611 of OY735230.1, forward strand.
TTCAAAAATCTCATTTTCAAAAATTTTGAGACGTTTCAATTTTTTTCCATTTGAAAGGCATTTAATTATATAAATGTCGGAATGAAAATTTTTGACAATTTTTATATCTTTTCCTCACATTTTCTGATTCAGTTTGTACAGACATCTTGAGACATTTCGGAAATTATTTTTTAAATTTAAAAAAATTTTTTCTTCTATTTCAAGAACTTTTAAAAGAATCTATGAATAAAATTATGGAATTTTTGTTTGGTTTTATTTCGATAATACGTATCAAACAACTGTAGCCACCAAAGGTTCTTTCCTTCTTATATGTGCCTGTGTTTGTGTGTTTATGTGTTCCAGTGCTCTTGGCCATACCGTTTTGTCTACAGACTTGAAAATCGACAGGTTTTCATTTTCTTTTGGCGAGGGGAATGTTTTTTTTTTACCTTTTTGTGGTCTTATTTTGAGAGGTTTAATAGCATCTTTATTCACCAGAATCAAGATGATTTTACTTCATTTCAAATTTTTTCTAGTGTCAAATGACAGTGATGTCATAGATACTGTTCAATTATTGACCATGATGGTGAGGAGAGTCCTTATTCTGTTTATGTTAATTTTCAGATGTTTATCAATGAATATGAGGACATTCCATTTGACGCAATTACCTACATGACGGGTATGTGTAACTATGGTGGTCGTGTGACTGATGTTTGGGATATGCGCTGCTTGACCACCATTCTAGAAGACTTCTACAACCCTGCCATTATCTCGGAGCCAAAGTACAAGTTTTCTGCAAGTGGTGTTTATTTTGCACCACAGAAAGGAGCTTATGAAGATTATGTGGAATTCATCAAGGTAAGCCCTGTAGAACAATTCTTCAAAGGTGATTACAACGTCGTCATTATTTTCTTTTCCTAATTTTAGTAATCTATACCTTGATGTACCTGTGGCATTGTTTAAGCAGAAAAAAAGGCTAAAAGAAGAGTGAGAGAGAAATCCTCCACGAAATATGATTTTTCATTAAAAGTATGATTAAACAACATATACTGGGAAAAGTACTTCTTCTGACCAAGTTCAAAAAATTACTTTATTGAAAGAAAATTTAGACTAAATTTAGTTTGTCTCAAAGTTAATTTTGCTCATTTCTGGAAAATGACATGTAAGCAGAACAAATATAATAAATATTACTTTGAGATAGACAAATAAATTCATGTGTGTCAAGTCAGTGTAATTTTTCAGTTTTACTCGCTAACACTTTTTTTTGTACATTCATCAGTAATTACCCAAATAATTTGACAGAATAGTTCCAAGACAGTCTTTGAAGTTCTCTTTCAGGATTGCTATCAACTGCCTCTTTGCATTATTTTTTAATCTTGTCCAGAGTCTGAAAACTCCTCAAATTTCAATGTTGAAAAGTCAGAAGTTAAATTGTAGGTAAGAGTAACAGACTTGGGTGGTGTAAGGTTTTGCCAGAACACTCTGCACTAGATCTGGAGAACTTTTGTTCATGCTTTATCACATTGCCTACGTCAGTTCAACGTGTAGAATGCACTGTTTCCATTCTACCTCGACAAATTCATGGTGCAAAATCTGATGAGAAGCAAAAGACAGGCTTTTAAATTCATTATTGCTTTAAATTTTCAAACCCATGTTATTTTCAAGCAGCGTGAAGCAAAGCAATATAAAATCAGAGCAGCCTCTAATTCACTTTGCCGTTTTTTAATTCTTTCTATAATGAAACCTTACTGCCAGAGTTTCATGTTCAAGCTCAGGTGAAAGTAGGATTTTGAATACTGATTTTCAAAGCAGATCTGTTCAACTGTTTATCTGGATTGTCATGAATATTTCATTCAGGTAGACTTTCAACATCATATCCATACCTCACATAAATGAATAACTATAGCCTGGGCATGTACCAGAAATGATTATCTAAAAATCATTTGATATTATCTAAAAAAGTAGATCTTTTATCTAAAATTATCTTAAAATATGAGCATTGTTAATCTGAAAATGAACATAGAGACCAAAAAAAGCGCCTTTTTAAAAAACAAAAACAAATGTTTTTTAAAAGGTGCCAAATGGGGCACTCATACAAATTTTCAAAGTTGTACCCCCAAAATGTGACCAGGAGCACCCAGAGACATGCGCACTCATATATATATATATAGACATCCACGTAGACACAGACACTCAAAGAGAAGAGAATATGTAGCTCAGTTGGCTGGTTGGTCGGGCCATTCGTGGGGCTACAGTGATTTGATAAACATTCTTTCAAAGATTATATACTGCTGAATCATTTTAGATTTTACTCATGTTTTCAAAAACTTTTTTGAAATAAGCAAACGAAACAGGTTGGATAACAACAGAATAACAAAAAAAAGCAAGTTAAAAATGTCTTCAGGTATTATACGGAAAATGACACAACTTTGGACTAGCTATGTAAAGTGAAGAACATGGATCTATTTATTTAACATTTGAATTCATATAAGAAAAATTAAAAGTTAATATCAAGGGGAATACCTACTGACCAATGTTACCTCCTTATCATTTTTTTTATTTGTTTTTTTTTTCATTCCATCTGACGTAATCAATTCAACAAAATTTGTTTCCCCCATCATTTGCTTAGGTATTTGCTGTCTATTCCTTTATTCTCCCAGTCTAATTTTCAGAAGATCATCTCGAGAAGACTGTGAAGAGTTTGAGAGAGCTGGTATCACCTTCTCTTACCCTTTTTCAAGCTGAAAGGGGTCAAAATCTTTATGTAGCCTAATGGAGAAACAGTAGTGTTGATAGATATGTTGCAATACACTGACATATACAGGGTCTATACCTCAAACGATAGACTTGATAACCTTGGGGGTTTCCACTGAGTCAAAGGCGCTCTTGAGGTCAACAAATGCTATAGAAAGTGATATTTTATATTCTATCTTTGTTGATTTACAACAAGGAGATGGTCAATGGTTGAGAAGCTTCTTTTGGAGCCCACTTGTACAAATGGTTGGTTTTCATGAAGCAAATCTTGATAGCTCAAATCCATTCAATAATAGAGCCTACTCTCAGTATAGATTTAAATCATGTAGTGGTTGAATACCTGGGATTGAGAAGATTTTTTGTCAAACTACTACTGAATTGATTGTATTCTCCTCGCATCACAACAATGACAAGTTCAGACTTCTGGTTAAGACTAAGAAGTAAAAAGTTTAAAATGATGGATAGAGAGAGAAGGAGAAAGAAAGAGACAGATTCTTTTTCTAGGTCATCAATCAGCAAAAGGAAGGAGGAAATTGAAAAAGGGAGAGAAAGGGAGAAAGTGAAAATGGAAAGTTATGGAGACTAGATTGAACTACCCTGTGCCAATAATCAGATTCTTCCAATGAGAAATTATCACTTTTTTAAAAATCTTTACTATCATTCATTTTCTTACTTTCTTCTCAGCCCTAACCATCCAGAGTAGAAACTTGAAATCTTTCACATACTGCTCCTCAATGAGTAGGGGAAATCTTTCTTCTTTTTTGTAAATTCGGCTTAATGGCTGAAATAGTTATGTTCGAAGCGGAATTTGACCCTAGCTAGAGCAGCCAATCTTCATTCAATGTCAGTGACAGGGGAAATTATCTTGAAGCAAACCAATAATCTGTTATCTATTAAGCTGGTCAGCAAGAAAAGTGTTATCGAGTGTTCAATATGCTTTCAATTTTTTGTCAACCTTTTTCATTAGAAACCATCAACCAAAAATGTCAACATAAGTTTCTTCATTTTTTTAAGTGGTTATGTTTGTCTGGCTATCAATCTATCAACCAATCTATCAATTACATGTACAGGTGGCACCAAACGGGCTAGAGGGCTTGAAATTTCAACATTTACTCAACATTATGTCTAGAAAGAAACAATTTTTTTTGTTTTTTTCAAAATCCACCCCCATAATAGATTTTCGGGGGGGGGTTAATTTATCATCTAAGATTATGTTTGGTCACTTAGTTCATGCCCAGCAGCATTCAAGCATGTCTTTTTTTTAATTCAGACTTTTTTACGACCAGCACCTGACAAGAGGTAAGAGAAGTAACTTTTGATCACTCTATCTTCCAATTTTTCAGTTGATCACCTCCAGCAAAACATGCTGCCAAAACACGTTCACAGCACAGTTTCTATTGAGTGACTAACCAGATCTGTTTTCATTTTAATGAATTTTGGTCTTTGGAAGACATTTATTTTATGCTTTGTTGATTTTCCAATTTAGGTTCGTTCATGCAAAACTTGGGCATCGGTATAAGATGATTGTATTTGATATTGATGTGGGAGAAAAAGAAAAGTTCCAATATTGATATTAGAACTTTATCTACTTGAATATGTGTTTCTCCCTGTCTTACAGACCTGGGGAGCTAGCAGACCTGGGGGAGCTAACAGACCTCAGTGATACAATGTTTCACCAAAAAAAACATAGCACAAAATGTGAAGGATGATTTGTTCAATCATCAGGAACATTATGGTTGCACAGTATACAAGCCCATTCAGTGGTGTCTCACTGCTGACTGAGTAACCCAATGGGAGAGTATATGTTCATGTATGAGCAACAAAGTCCAGTTCAGATTGGTTACCAAGTTATATCAAGGCTGCGGGACCAGTTCTCAAGATATTGAAAATTGCTCAATATTTTTTGGACAAACCTGATAAATAGCAACTAATTACTTGTATGTGTACATTTAATATCACAGAATAGAATATATAGTGATACTTTATGTATGTGTGTGTAATCTTGGTATGTCTATTCTGTATTAGAAATCAAAAAATGTATAAAAGAGTTTCCATGATTCTGCATCTGTATAGATCTGGCATTCTCAGAATGTGACAGTCTAGTGACATCATGAGGTATTACTAGAGTAGCCTGGATTAGTAGTTATGATTCTTAAGCCTCCAAACTATTCTTGACCCCGTCATCTTAGAAACACTACCGCTGTTTTAACAACATTAGGCGTATGAACTCACATACACATACATCTATATATATATATATATATATAGATATATATGTATATGTACTTATACTTATATATGCTTTAAGAAATGGATATATGTTCAACAGAATAATTATGAATAGCATTATATCATATTGAAACTGTACTTGGAATGATCTCTTATTACATGGTGAATGTATCATTTGGCCAAGACAACATAAATAGAATAAACAATTAAAGAAAGTAGCTATTCGATGCATTTAGACGGGGACCAGCCATCTTTTTCAGAGAAAAAATATATGCGACAATTCACAGAGAAAATTTTTTTTTGCGGTTTACATTTTTGATTTTGATCCTAAAGAAGAGAAGAATTGTTAGAATAGTTGTTTAGTAGGAGTGAACTGCCACAAATGTTTTTTCTCTGAAAAAGATGGCTGTTGCCTGTTGAAATGCATCGAAATACGTCCATAGAATAATAAAAAATTTTGAAATGTAACAATACTCTGGGTCTATGATACCTCTATTATTACAATAACTTTATCACTTGTAGTCCCTAAAATGTGACCAGGAGTGCCCAGAGACATATACGCTCAAGGAGAGAAGAATCTGTATCCCACTTGGCTAGTAGGTCAGGTAATCCATTTGTGGGGCCACAGTGATTTGATGGTATGAAATCATGAATAAATAAATAGCTTCTGATGAGAGAATTTACAACCCGCATCCAGAGAGCCTAATTTTCATGGACATTACTTTAACCACTTAATCCTACCTGTTCTTTTACCTGTAGAGGAAATGGTCGTGCTCTCATAATGATGTGATTGAAGAGGAAACATAAGCAGGATTAGAAGCCAATATCAATAATACTAGTTCACTGCCTAGAAAAATGAAAAAAAAGAAAAAGCTCCCAAAGCCTTGCACAATTCCAATAATGAATCAAAATCAGGTGAAAAGGAAATGATTCAATGCAAGTTGGTCCAAATTTTATGACTCGGGTTGACACCTTCGAAATTAATGAATTTGCACTGGATGACCTGCCTAGGATACAATGGGTTAATTGTAATGGTTCTCTCAGCTTATGGCTTTCAGGAAACAATAGATTCTAAGCCTGCTCTGCTGAAGAAACTCACATATTGTCCAGCATGAACATCAATTGTAAATAAGTTGCTCAATGGAAACTGTAACATCTTTTGGTAGCATGCCTTGTTGGGGGTGATCAATTAAACATTGGAAAAGGCAATGATCAATGAATCAGTTACTTCTCTTGCCTTTTGTGTGGGCATTGATTACTAAAGAGTCTGATTTTTCAAAAAAAGAAATGGGTGCACTGTAAGGTACCAATTTATCATAAACTTATATTGCATATTGATGTTCCCACTAAAAACCTGGCGGGGCAGGAATTTAAAAAAAAAAACTATACATTTGAATTAAATGTTTGATACACTAAAAGGGACCATAATTTCATCCCTAGATGTTAACATCAAATTTTTTTTTGTATGAATTCGAGAGTTAAAGAAATAACCTATGCAGACAGTAGGTGAGTCATGACCTGATCCTCACAAATTAGGTGAAAATCCAACAGCAACACACTATTTTTCATTAGTATCACCAGACATTTCACACTGCATACCGAGATTTACTTCTCAAAAGAGTATTTGTCATTTGATAATTTTGTGTTTTTCACACAAGGGAAGCCATTTTCTTTTTCTTTTTTTTCACTACTAAAGTGAAAAGAGACAAAAAGAATTTGTTTGATAATGATTGATTTGACACCAAAACCATCACAACTAATCTATTTCCTGATAGAAAAAACGATTTTTAAGTAGCTCAATGGGAAATCTTTACTCTTCAGGAAGCTGTCAGGAAATAGTGGGAGAAAATAAACACAAAACATTGCACAGATTTAAAATCTCAGCCGCATTGTGGACAATTTCTTTATAAGTTCTGGTCGACCCCCATCAAACATAAAATCCTTAGTTTCACAAGGTTAACAGGTTTGTGATGCAGCCCATAACTACTGTAATAAGTTCAAGAAACAGAAACATATATATATATATATATATATATATATAGTGTTGCTCTTACCATTGAGCACCAGTAATGCAAAGGCCTAAATAAGAAGATAAAGCATATATATATATATATATATATATATATATATATATATATATGTGAATGGGGATGCAATGCCCCCCTCATCAAGAAGAAAATGAAAATGCTGTAACCAAGATTTGAGTAATTAATCATTCAACATTCATCCAAGTCAGCCATTTTGATATTTTGGACTCTTCCACACTTCTCTTAATAAAGATGCTTCCATCAGTGACACTCAGTTTTCTTTAAATATAAAAGCCTTTCTATACTTCCTGGTGGTTAATCATAAATCATACAAGTGAGCTAAGCTCTGTCTCCAGCCTTGCCTATCAAATTGTCAGCGAGATTCTATTCTCGTATCCGCACACAGCAACTATACATTAAATCAGGGTTTCTCTTTTCGCACTAGCAGAACCTCTGAGATAGGGAAAATAAAATTTGGAACTGAAAATATACACACACATATATATATATATATATATATATATATTTATATCATTGAGAAACTGTTATATAATCCGACATAAACAATTATAAATTTGTTTTTTTTACTTTGAAACTCTATTTTGAAATGAGTTGCCATTATTACACTGAGCATGTATCATTTGGTCTAGACAGCATAAATTGAAAATATATATGTATATATATATATATAAGTCCTGGCTTAATGCTGGTTATTAAGCATAAAATGTAAAAGCTGCAAAGCCCTAAACTGAAGTCTAGAAGTCAATATTCATGATACAGTGGAGTGCTGCAACTATCGAGTGCCTGATGACAACACAGACAGACAGACAGACGGATATACACCTCCACTTATACAATTTTATTATAACTCGCAATCATCAAAGTGACCAGAGGCATTTTATCTTCAGATTAAATACATTTTTGCAAGCAGCAGCAGCAGCAGTCTTCTGGCGTTTGTCATTGGACATAGACCTTCCCCAAGATTCGCCAGACCTCTCTATTGTGAGTGTCACAGAGTCAGTACTTTTTGGACTTATTGCAAGCATGCTGTAGGGTCATTTTTAGATATGAATATTCATAAAAATAAATGACTATGATTATTTATATTTATAATGTGAGTCTCAATTCTACATTAAGCATGGTTTTCTTAATGAAAACCAACAACTGAAATCTGGTAAAATGAAAGCATTTTGATTTTTTGTATCAATAACACAAAATATTTTATTTGAAACTGAGGGACCCAGTTTGAGAAACCCTGCATCAAATAATTAATCTGTCTAAAGTATTTTTTGGGTGCACATACAAAAAATATACTCACACAATCACCCATCTCACTTGTGTGATCCTGAGAATAATACATAAAAATTGAGATACAAGCAGTAACTTGTGTAAATTCCATGGCTTGGTCAGAAATTGTTGATTATCAAAAAATGAGTTGATAGTTTAGCATGACTTAAACAGTACGCAAGTAAACATTCAAGTTTACTCACACAAACTATAAAATTCCACAAAGCGTTCATGATCTTATTCTTGGAGGAATGCAATGTCAAGGACCTAGACTTGTTTTAAGACCCCAAGGAGGTTGAGTTAGGATCTTCTAATAATACAGCTCGAATGATATCATCAGTGGTAAAAACTTCTTTTTTGTTTTTTGATAATTCCTTCCCTAAATAGGATTTTAGTGGAGGATGCAATTTGCAATGTAACTTCATGCTAAACTGATCTCTTAGTTTCTGTTCACTTGCTTTTTATTTAACTTGGACTTTTTTGTGATCGCTGCCCCACAAAAGGTGAAAGAAGTAACTTATTTATCGATCACCATTTTTTTAATTGATCATCACTAACATAGCATGCTACAAAAAGATGTTTGTTATGTAATGGTCTCTACTGAATGACTAATCTGACCTGTTTTCCTACGAGCCCCAAAATGTTTTTTTTTCTGCTCAATATGGTGGTCAGATTTCATGTTTGTTCGTTTGTTTGTTTTGTGTAGCTGCTTTGACGATTTGTGGGAAGACCAGAGGCCTGGAACAATGTCAGATTGTGGCCATGGAGTGTTACTGAGACCCCATCAATCCACTGTCAGTTGGTATTCCTCTGGCTCTGAAACCTGAGCACTAGGCTTTCAGGGTTGGCTAGCTGGCTGGTTGACTGGCGTTCTTGTCAGATTATTAAATAACTTTACATGTTGGTGCACTCTGTACTGATTCATATTTGTAGCACCAACCATCTGCCTGAAGTCATCGATTCTGACCCCATCCCATCTGGTTTTGCCAGCTGCTTGCCAGAGACATCCCACCTCACAAGTTGCCCCAGGGTTCTATTTAAGGTCCAGGTTTAGCACTGATAGTTGAGAGTGGGAACAAAAATTGTCTTGATCTGACTCCCATCGGTATGCTTAGGTGCTTCAAGAAGAATGCTAGTTGATAGTTTACTGTTTTCCTTCATGTGATTAACTCTTGAATTCATATCTAAAAAATCTAAATCTTAAATCAAGGAGAATAACTTTTGATAGAATGTACTTCCTTGCACTTTTAGATAGATTTTTTTTTTTCAATTTAATTCACAAAAGAGTTCTATTTTTAAAATTCTATTCATTGAAGAGTTCAATTATGTTTAGATGCAATTTCAAGTAGTTTGTGAATTTAAGATTTCAGGCAAAATAGGGGTTGCACGTTCAAAAGGTGTATCTGGTTTCATGAAAATCTTCAGGCAGATTAAGCTTCAAGTTATGAGATGCTGTTTTTTTATGATGTTGTCAATAGCAACCATTAAAACAGAAACATCGTCATTAACAGTAATGACAATGAAAACAAATTTTTCAAAATGCTGTTATATCATCTTACTATGATTTAATTCAATCTCCTTCTATAGAAAAGTTTAGAAAAAAAGAAACCTCCATTCTTTTTCTCCTTCCCTCTAACTCTTTTTCATACACACTCTCTCTCTCTCTCTCTCTCTCTCTCTCTATATATATATATATATATATATATATATATATATAAATATATATATATATATATATATATCATCACTAAACATTTTAAATCTATGAACTAACGCTTGTGAATACTGATGACATAGTTTTTATTCAATCAAAAAACTGTATCAGTTTCATCGTGAACTGATCCCCTCTACTCCCAACACCCCGCATATCAAGTGCAAAGGATAACAAATCGAAAATCAACTTTGTATAATGGCCAGTTGTCAAGTAATCTCAAGATATAGTGTGAACTGATGATGATAAATGAATGCATGAAACACTCATTTACTTACTAGTTTATCACTTAGTCTGACATACCAACTAAATCAAAAGTCATCCTTCATTCTGTATCAGATGTTAAACTCCTTTGCATAGGCAACAGAGTGAAAAGTAACCATTGAATGGCTATAGAATATTACAGGTCTTGTTAGTCATTTAAGAGAAACCGTCATGTGACCAACATCTTTTAACAGATGCTGTTTCAGGGGTGATCAAATAATAAAAAAATTGAAAAAGGTGTGATCGATGAATAGATTATTTCTCTCACCTTTTGTTGGATCACTAAAAGTCTGAATTTTCAACAAAAAAAAAACAACAAATCAGGTATAGCTGATCATGTATGGAAAGAAAAGGAAGACCACCTACCCCTCTGGAACAAGGTTGAGATAATTGATCAGGAAGAACACAGGAAAATTGAAAGAGTCGGCCCATATGCTAGGCAAGAAAAACTGCCTCAGTAATCCTAGCATTGAAATGGATAGCATATGGGAACCTCTAATAATGAAAGACAATAACATCAAAAACATCAAAACTGTCACCTGAGGTTTAAGGCTCCTAAAAATTAGCACCTGTTGTCCACATCAGACAAAATTACTGCAAAGTAATCTGATGGTTCTAGGTTCAATCCTAGTGTGAGACAATATAATAATACTACTAATGCTAAGAGGGGAGTGCGGTCTATATACCACTGTCAGATAGATAAAGGGTTCGGTTCGTTACTTCTCCACACCTACCAGATGATACCTGATGAAGGCCGTAGAGTGCAACGGCCGAAACATTGTATGAAAAACAACCAAGATGAGGATGGTCCGAATATTAATAGAAATAATAATGATAATAATACCTCATCTCAAAAATTCAGAGATATACTAAAAAAGCCTGAACTCAGCTCAGCACAAAATAAGGGATCAGTTTTTTTTTTCCGGGGGGGGGGGCAAAAAAGTTTCTTCTAGACTTGATAAAAAGTAAATGATGAATTTTTTCAGTGCTTTAGCTCCATTGGTGTGGCCTGTGCAATACTGCTCTAAATTAACCCTTACTTTTAGCAAGAAAATTCTCAAGAAAACAGTGTGTGTGTGTGCATGTATGTATGTGCAAATACTGACAAGTGATTCACAAATAATTTGATTGAATATAACTCAGGTGTCAAAATGTCTCCCAAGTCCGGACCGAAATGATTTTACGATCAAATTAATTACCATTTTTTGAATATCAATTAAAAATGAATATTTTGAAAACGGTAATTAATTTTTTTTCTTATCAAAATTGGTACGAATGGAATTCAGTAATTGAATTATCTGTCTCAAAACTAAAAAATTCTAGTAGCAACTTCAAGATGATATTGAAAGAAAGCTAAATCAATCCATTTTTAATGAGGCCTCAAAAATTGTCTAATCCAGATCTTTACCTGTAAATATAGCACATATTCTCAGGGCAGACTCATCCATTAAGCCAACATAGGCAACAAAGGTCCTAGAAGCGTACTCAAAACTGTAAAAAAATTGTCTTTAGAGTACAACCATGGACACAAACTTCAAGTCTTGCCTAGTTGCGCATGGAAATTTTCTCAAATTTCGAATCTCGCCAAGGGCACATGAAACCCTTGTGCTGACCCTGCATACTCTCTTTTGATTTCAGAAAATATTTGCAAGATTTCAATTTCATCTGTAATTTAATCTTATTACTCATTGGCTGACCAATAACAAGATTTTTTAATAGCTGGAAACAGAATTTTTTTCAGTTGCCATTTCGGTCAAGATTGCAGAGTTGACAGCATTTTTTTTCACCTGGAGTCACCAGCAAATTTTTTTTTCAACATGTCATGACGGACACCTGCTTGTCGCTCATTTACTCTCAATGAATTTGTATAAGTTGAGCAAGAAATGAATAGAAATAAGATTGCAGTGTGTCTACAGTCTAGCAATTGATGGTAAAGAGTTGTCTTTGAATCCCAATGAAATAAAGAAATTTTGCTTATTTGATGCTGATTTACTTTGACTATATTTTCATCTGAAATTTTTCATTTTTTTTAGCAATTTTCCACTACTCCCTACACTACCTATGGAACATTTGTTAATCTTTCTTCGATTTGATATACACTTTTATGGATCAAGCCTACATACATTTGCAATTATAACGAAAACAAAATAGTAAATGTGAATTTTTGTATTTCCAACACTTTCAATTGCTTGTTTTTCATTTTGTTTATCATTTCCCACTTCTTACTATACTACATACAAAATCTTTGTATACTTTTCTTTCGTTTGATACATATTTTTACGGGTTTAGCTTAAGTAGATTAGGAATCCTGAGGATAAGAAAATAGTAGATGTAAATTTTTAGATCCTATTGGACAGTATGAGAAAATCTTGCGGCAGGCGAAGGATTAGAATAGGTCTGATTAGTTACTCAATAGAAACCGTCATGTGACCTACTCCTTTTGGCAGCATGCTATGTTGGGGTGATCAATCAAAAACTGGAAAAAAGGGTGATCAATCTCACACATTCCATTGGCCATGATCACTAGAACAATTTTGAAATTTTGAGAAACAAGAGTGAATCTGCTGGACCAATTTAGCTTCAATTTACAATTCAAATGAACGCCACCCACCACTGAAATCCTATTTAGGTGGGGAATTTTAAAAAAACAAAAAAACAAACATTTTTTTATATACATAAGAAAGAGTAACTGTTCAAATTTTCAGCCGTTTAGCTCTTTGTACACATGGTAGCCAGCCAGCTTGACAAATTTGAAAATAGCGAGAAACCTTTTTCAAAAAGAGAGAGAAACAGTTTTGGTGACAGCTGTAGTAGACGGTTTCTAATGAAGATTGAAATCAGTGCCTCATCATGGTGTGATGGTTGACAAGCTGGTCTTACACATCAATACCACTGAACTGAACTTGGCAAATAATTATTTTAACCTAGTTATTGTGTGCACAGACATTAAACTGTTCTATAGAGTGAAATGTCTCTAATAGACTTTACACTAGTGGTTCCCAGAGGGGTCTGCAAAAGGAAGATCATTTTGAAGAAGATGAAGTGAAAAAAAAGTCTATTATTAAAAAACGTATTTTAAAAAGGCTTATCAACTAGCTATCAGGAAAGGCTATTAGAAAAATGTCTTCCCATTCCAGCTACCTATTTTCTGCATGAGCAAGATCAGAACTAATAGACAAGTCTGGTTAGACACTCAATGGAAACTACTGCATGACTAACATCTTTTGGCAGCATACTGCGTTGGGGGTGATCAATTAGAAAATGGAAAAAAAGAGGTGATCAATGAATAAGTTCTTCCTCCACTTTTTCTTGGGTGGTGATCAATAAAAAAAAATCTAATCTTTTTTTTTACTCAAGCATGATCACTGCCAGACACAAACTTCAATTTATCAAGAAACAAACAAAAAATGCTTTTTGTGGACATAATAAGAAGTAAATCTTAAATTTTCATATCTCTAGCTCCATTGCTGTAGTCTGAACGTGCAATACGTTGATAGATAGTAAGAAAGATATATAACCAGCCAGCCAGACTCACTTGAAAATAGAAGAAACCTATGTTGACAGTTTTGGTGACACTTCGGGTTGATGGTTCCTATCTGAAAGCTGATGCAGTTATGAGAATTCAGCTGTCTACCATTAAACCAGACTTCAAAGAGATTTGTTGCAAAAATGAAACTGTGTCATTCATCCCATTGATTTTTTCGGTACAACTTACCAAAGAAGTTGGTCAGGTGATGGTTTCTATTGAATGACTAACCAGACCTGTTTTAATTGCACTGTAGATCTGTGATAACAAGGCTCAATATAACACAGTTTGAGCATAAATTTGTCTCTCAGAATAAAAGCTAAATATAAGAATAGAAAGACCCCTACTGACTCAGGTTACACCAACTGTAAAAAAGAAATGGATTAGACAAAAAAATTTCTGTAGACAATAAACAAAACTTATCACCACTTTCTTCTGTCTCTAAAAAGATTATGAATGCTGTATACAAATGCCATATATATCTTGTCAAAAAGTAACCTTCTGGTGATATGTCACTATGGAAAAAAAAATTACATTTATTTCTGTCTTGCTGTCAGACTCGACTCACCCTACCCTTCCCCACTTCTGCCTGAATTAGGAGGGTTGGCCTGGGAGAAAATGGGTGGGGAGAAATTTGGATCAAGCTTTGTAAAAATGAAAAAATTCTCACCAACATAGACTCGCCTATAACGCAATAAAAAATAATGGACTCCGACTTCCACATTATAACAGGTCTACAGTGTATAATCATCCAATCAACATAAAAACTCTTTAGGGGTCTTCACACATTTTTTGAGAATATTATTGTGTCCATGGGGGGGAAAAAAAGTTTGAGAAACACCGCATTAGACTATTCTCTGGGAGAAAACATCATTTGTCTGGTTTTTCAATCAGCGACCCACGAAGAAAGAGATTGAAATTTTGATCAGACTGTTACTACAAGGGATGATGCATTAGACCTTTGGAAAGGAACTAATCTTCATCTCTCACCTTCCATGTGATGTTTTTATGTTCAAAATAATTTGATGTTTAACTATTGTGGAAGGTACTAATAGTCACTTGCAGCGGCAACAGTCAATAACAACCTATAAACAAATATCCGAATGGGAAATAACCGGAGTGAACAAAGTTGAAATAGCATAAAATTACATGGACACTTGAGAAGCAGGTCTTGTTCGTTGCTCAATAAAAACCGTCACATGACCGACATCTTTTGTTTGAAATATCATCTGATATCTAAAAGAAATGAATAGTAGGCAGTGGGTGCCACACCTGTCGGGCAGTGATAAATGCAAATGGGAATAATGTGTTTGGCGCCGGTCCGACTTGTTGGATACTGATCTCTAAAAAGTCTGAATTTTCAAATAAAATGTAAAAAATCTCTTTTCTAGGCATCATCATCATCATCATTCTTTTAACATCTGTCGTAGGACTTAAACTTTCCCCAGGATTCGCCAGATCTCTCTATTCTATTTCTAAATTTGTCTGGTTCGTCTCTCCATCTTGTCCTCTGCCAGCCTCGGTTGTGCATGTGATCTCTGGGGATCCATTTTCTGAGTCATGATGTCCTTAGGTTGTCTGCCATTCTTGCAACATGACCAGCTTATTGCCATTTGAGTTTTTCTAATGGATTCCATGATGTCTTGGACTCCTGCTTTCTCTCCCCTGACGTATTGTGCTGTCTTGTGATCTCTCCATGCAAGGTCGAGCATGATTCTTTTATGCGCACATTACATGGGTCTAAGTTTGAAGGTCAGTCTCTTGTTAGGTTCCTGGTTTTAGCTCTATAGGTGACTATTTGGAGGATGCATTGGTTGTGTCTAAATTTTCATCCTCCCATTGGTGCAGGCCTGTACACATGACACATACATGGATGGAGCCAGGCTGAACCACTTAGAAAACGGAAGGAGTTGACCAGTGGGCGGTTTTGGTTTGCGGCTAATGGTTTCAAATAATCTTTACACACTGCTCCAGACATTAACCCTCATACATCTACTGATCATCCTCTGATTCTATTTGCGTTTAAGAATAAATATCATTTATCTTCACTCAGCATTATTTGATTAGGAAACCATGTACAAATATCCATCCGCTCATGTTTCATAAAGCTGCTATTGATATAAATGTCTGTTATAATGTATCATTCAGATCTCAGCCGACCAAGTGTGACAAAAACAATATATCTGTTTTATTAATCTACCACAGCGCAATACAAATCCAGACTGCAAATATTTTCCAAGTTGGGCCATCAACGTCCAGAGGCCTTTGTGCATTAGGTTATGAGGATAGGAGTCAGTGCTCACACACATTCACCAGTGGCATATAGTGCTTTGTATCATGGATGCACAAAAATGCAGAAATATTTTAGTGTCTATAAAGAGCAACAATGTAGAGAAATTGGTCTTAATTTGTGAAGTTTCACAACCTTGCTTATTTTATCATACAAATGCAAAGCACCATATGCCACTGATCTACGCATACAGAGTAGCATGAAAAGTATTATGCCTCACTTTAGTTTCTTTTATTTCAGTAATTTATTGGTACTTAAGCATGACTGCAGAGGATGCCTCCCTAGAAGGTTATGGCATCTAGCATTCTTTAATGGTCATCAGGCTTGAGTATGCTTAACTTCAGTGATTGCACAAAAACCAGTGCGTCCCACATGATTTAGTTGTCACTCCAAACATATTGAGCACTTTTTTTTTACCTTTGGAAGCCTCTAAGAATGGTCAAGGAGGCTAAGTAGAACTTAGGTACAAAGTCTTGATAAGACCATCAGTCAAGATGGAAAGAGTGATACCACTTGTATTTTTAAAAAGTCGGTCCATGAAGAATGCAAAGGATGTAACAGTTAAACAGCTGTAAAATCATAATTTTCTACCTATAAGGCCACTCTTAAAGAGAAAGAAACCAAGATTGATTTCTCAAGATTGCTTGGTCAGCTGTAGTCAGAAGAAACCTGAAGTTTCCTCTTTCTTTTAGCTACCATTCTTTTTGATATGGGTGAACATGACTCCTATCCCTGGTCCAGCAACCACTTGGTCCTACTCTTCAGTAGAGAGGCATTGAGTAGCCCTTTTAAAGTCTTCGGTGTAACTTGGCCAGGGATTGATCCTTGGCTGCTTACGGCACTTGGTATACCCAGACTGTCATCAAAGCTAGATAATGACTAGACTCGATGTCGGTTAACTTTGGTGATCTTACAGGAACGAGTGTGTCCAACTCAATTTGACCATAATAGAAGAGGTGTTGACGGGTAAAAACAGCAGATGTTTGCTGCTTCCAGTGTAGCATGGGAAATGTTCCGTTATGGTGCGGAGATGCATTTCACCCCGTTGGGAATATTGCCTGCATTGATGATATTATGAGAACTAAAAAATGCAAATAGATTCTCATTCATCACACCATTCCTTCTGGAAAGTGTCTGATTGGAAACAGCTTTACTTTTCAGCATGAGGAAGATTCCGAACACACTACTAATTCAGTGAAATTGTATTTGAATATAACAGCTAGAACATCTGCTATGTGGGATAAACTGAATGTTCTGCCAATGAGTACCATCATGGCGTTTTTAAATCAAGAGTTAACAAGTGCTTTACCCTATGTTAGTCTTTTCAGTCTTAATTTCAAATATGTCATGTTTTAGCGTTTCAACTTTACAATTCTAACATCAGTAAGTTATTCTATCATATTCACTGGTCTTAATTCTGTGGCATAAATAATTCCTTTCTTACTAACACTTTGATGTGAAAAGTGTTGGAAAGGCCTTGCTTAGGGTGACAAAAAATAGATGAACAAAAAAACTGTTAACACACATGGACTGGCTTCTACAGAGCCGTGATCTAAAGATCACAGAGGGAGTCTGAAATCCCCCGGGACTGAGAAAAGAACTGAAGACTACCCAAGTCTGGAGGAGAGTTCTTAAAACTTTTGAAGAAAACCCGGTATTAGAAATTGTCAAAGTAGATTTCTTCAGTTTTTAAGTTGGTCTGACTGGTTATCCATGAATATATCATGCATACAAACCACACCAATGGAGCTAGAGAGAGAGAGCTTATGGACTGAAAATTTGAGCATTTACTCATTATGTCCAGAAATCTTTTGAAAATTCACTCTTAGATAGGTTTTTGCAATGTAAGTTTACGTTAAATCGATTCTCAGTTGGTTTCTGGCATCATTCACCCTTATTTTTTGAAAACTCAGACTTTTTTAGTTAACACCACAGAAGAAAAAGTGAGAGAAGTGACTTATTCATTGATCACCCCCCTTCTCCAATTTTGCAATTGATCTTTCCAAACATGGCATGCTGCCAAAAAATGTTGGTCATGTGATGGTTTCTTTTGAGTTTACCTGACCTTACCTGTGATATATCTGAAGATTACCAAAGATAACTTAAATGCAGTATGTATAACAGAGTTCAAGCCGTCAAACAAAACTAAAAAATTGTATATACAACTTAGTTTGACACAAGGCCACTATAGTGGAGCACCTAGTGAGGATCGAACTCATTACAGTAGTAATGACCATCACTCATCGATTGTGAAAATTACTGAAATGTTCAAGGATATGAAATCACCAGATTTACAATCTTACTCTAATATCCAATGTGATTTGGGCGTGACTGTCTGACATTTGAAATTGTTATTTTGGGCAGATAAAGAAACAAAAACTCTGTCCACTTGAGCAGTACACATCCAGTGATTGTTTATAAAACATCAGACTAAGTTGTTCTTTCTTTCATCTCTTACTCTCTATCTTTTGTTTTTATTAATGTGATCAAACATGCGCAAGCGCACTGTTGCTCTTCTATGAGATAGAAACTGTCATCCAAAATTGTCAACATAGGTTTCTTAGGTCTGTTGGTCTGGCTGGCTATGTATGAATGCATTATACATACAGGATACAAAAATGGGGCTAGAGGGCTGAAAATTCAAATGTCGACTTCAAGGGGGGCTTTTGACCTAGGGGATATCCCCAACGCTATGGATGCTATTATACAAGGTATGGACCCTGATTATATAAGAGTCTACCGACATAACAGTTTCTTTATCAGGCTACATAAAGCTTCTGAGCCTTTTCAACTTGAAAAAGGGGTCAGACAAGGGGATGCTAGCTCACCTAAATTCTTCACAGCTTGCCTCAAGATGATCTTCCAAAACCTATACTGGGAAAATAAAGGAATCAGAAAAGATGGTGAACAGCTAAGCAAGTTTGGATTTGCTGACGGCATTGTGCTTTTAGCAAAAAAAAAAAAAAAAAGTGGTCCCCCTGTATCCATGGTTTCACTTTCACTGGTCCCCCTCTATCCACTGTTTCTCTCTCAGTGGCATGTGGATACGTCATAAGAATTCAGTTCTTATTCATTCATTATTATCCCACTCATTTCTGGCACCACTTATTCTTGAACTGTTTTCAAGATATCAATGTATCCTAATGGTACTTGATGCCTTTTAATGCAGGGCATTACACTTACGTACAAAGAAATTTATTCTTTAAGGTTTTAGGGCTGGGGGTTAAATTCACAATATAACTCTAATGCTAAACCAGACCTTTACTTTGTATTCAATTACTTCCCTCGTGAAGGTTGTAAAATCGATTTTGCTGTTAATTTTTTTGCTTTCATCAGGGAGTTTTTGTGGGAGGGGCTTTGCTGAAGCTCAATCATACTTACAGTTCTTTTAGGAACTGAACCCAGTGTAAATCTAGTGTAAATTTGCTCTCAACTTACAAATGTTATCCATCTCACTTCTACAGAAGATGGAAGATTCTCTCAGACACAAGTGAGTTTGTTACCTGAGGTAAATCCACAAATCCTTTTGTGCCAACTAGCAAAAGTAATAAAGCTTAAGGTATTCTCTAGATATTTGATGAAGGTAATTGACTCCTGAAATAGCACTTAGTAACCACGGAAACCTGAAAGACCTGGGTGACTTGGATAAAAGAAGAATCCCAAGGAGACCATTTTGTTCTTTTTCTTTTTTTTGTGATATTGGGGCATCTGAAATGATTTTCCTTTCTTTCAATCTTCCCTTCCTTCATTCTGTCTTTTATTCTTTCCTTGTTTCTTTCCTAGCATCTTTCCCTCTTTCCTTCCTTGTTTGTTTCCTTCCTCCCTTCTTTTTTCTTTCTCTCTTTCTTTCTTTCCTATCTTTTTTCTATCACTACTTCCTTTCTCCCTTTCTCCTTTCTTCCATATTTTTTTCTCCTTCCTTCATTCTTTCTAACCTTTTTTCCTTTCTTGCTTCTATTTCCTCTCCATCTTTCTGTCTCTTTTCCTTCCCACTTTCCTTCTTTTTTCCTTCCTTTTCTTTTTTCCTTCCTTTTCTTTTTTCCTTCCTTTTCTTTTTTCCTTCCTTTTCTTTTTTCCTTCCTTCTTTTCCTTCTTTTCTTCCCTCCTCCCTTCTTTTCTTTCTTTTTTGTCCTTCCTTTCTTTCCTTCCCTCCTTCCTTCTTTTTCCTTCCTTCTTTTCCTTCCCTGCCTCCCTCCTTTCCCTCCTTTCTTTGTTTTTACTTCCTTCCTTTCCTTCCTTTCTTCCCTTCCTCCCTTCTTTTTTCTTTCCTTCCTTTCCCCTTTCCTCCTTTCTTTTTTCCTTGCTTCCTCTCTCTCTCCCAGACACACACAGATTCACAAATCTTCTCCATTCTTGGTGAGAAACTGGAGATGCAAGGTTGGCTATGTGGGTGACTCCATGGAGAATAGACTTGACAAGCCAAGTTCAATCTTAAGCTGGGACAATTTCTGAACACTTTGCACTGATACCATTTGGAAAGGCATGAGCCTATCTCTCCCTCCCACCCCAGCTATGGGCAAAATGACACAAGGAGAAGTGTGTGATGCCACTATGAGCGATTGTCACCTCTAAGTCTATGTCACATATCACAAATGGTCCAGTATGTGGAGCCCAAGCAGGAATGACTGCAGCTGTAGCCAGCATAAGGGTACTACTTATTTACTTGACTGATTTCTTTTTTATTTCTCACACTATTCTTTCCACACATCTATTCCTATTTATCCAATATACATATCTCTCTCTTAATCCTTCTCTTTCTTTCTCACTTTTACTCTCACTCTCTCTCTCTCATTCATTTATCAGAAATTATAAACCAAAATCGTCAAAATAAGTTTCTTCAGTTTTCAAGTTGGTCTGGCTGGCTATGTATGTTTGTATGTATCACACATTCAGGCCTCATCAAAGGAGCTACAGGGCTGAAAATTTAAACATTAACCCCTGAAGGACCCCATAATCGTGGAAAACCGTCCAAATATCTTTGTCCATTGAGTTAATCATTCCTTCGTGTCTTTTTCAAGTTCCCCCGTATAGATTTTCTGTGGGGGTTCAGTATTATATTGTAAGTTCACGCTAAATTGGTTCCTAATTGGTTCCCACTTGTTTTTAACAAGTCAGAATTTTCAGTGATTACTACCCAACAAAAGGCAAGAGGAGTAAATTATTCATTGACCTTCCAATGTTTTAATTGATCATCCCCAACGTGGCCATTCTCTCTCTTTGAATTTCTTCTCTGTACTCCAAGATGACTGACCCATATCAAATTTGACTCAGATCAATAGCTTTTTGCTGCCTCCCCTGACTTGGCAGTTAGGTAGTTATTGGAGAGTGGTTAACCCAAAGGCTTACCTGCCTAATCAGTTCTCCGTCAACCAACTTGGCATTCCTGCCATGAAACATTTATTTCTTATGATATCTGATGATTGAACAAAACACAGGGGCAAGTGAATTCATGCCTTTCTCATAGGCATTATCACTGAGTGACCATAAGCAGCCTCAACCAGACTTTGAAACCGGTTTACAAAATCTATTTTATTTCATACACTAGTGTACTCATGTCATCAAAAATGAACATAGATTTATATTTTTGTTTGCTTTTATTTTCTATTTAGGCTGTTAGCTGCTCTGATATATTGTCCTTTCTTTCCCAATGTATACAATTTGACTGACATACTTAATGCTAGAAATTCTAACATGGTGTTATCAATGTACCCTTGGCCAAATGATAAGTCATCAAGTTACAAAGGTCTGTGTCAGAGTTCAAATCATAGCATTTATATGGAATTGTCAACCAAAACTGTTAACATAGGTCTTTTTAGGCTCTAAGTTAGTCTGGTTTTATATGTATGTATCATACACAGAGAGGCTCCACTAATGGAGCTAGAAGGCTGAAAATTTAAAATTTAATTCTTATTATGTCTTTTTACATTTTTTTTTGTTTTTGAAAGTTCCCCCTTAAAATAGGTTTTAATTGAGGGTTCAATGTAAGTTTCTGCTAAATCGGTCCCTTAGTTTGTGTCCGGCAATACTCATGCTTGTTGTTTTTGAAAATTCAGACATTTTTAATGATCACTGCCCATCAAAAGGCAAAAGAATTGACTTATGATCACTGAATTTTTAATTGATCATGCCCAACACAACATGCTAACAAAAAATGTTGGTCAGGTTACAGTTTCAAATGAGTGACTAGCCAGATCTGTTTTATACGGCTGTTTCCTTCAGTATAACAGAAAACAGATGAACAAATAAAAAAATAGACACATCAGTAATTATTATATATTTTGATATAAGTAGTGTTGTTTCCCTTTCTTTTGTATGTATATATATATATATATATATATATATATATATAGTGTTCTTTTCCTTCGTGTGGGATTTGATTGATGGCTGTGTGTGTGGGGGGAGATTTGATTGATGGTCATGTGTGTGTGTGTGAGGGGAATTTGATTGATGGTCTTGTGTTAGCATCTTGAAAACAAAGTTTATTCTTGCTGAGTTCATAATACTGAATTGCTTTGCCACAGAGTAAATTAATGACATGTATTGCAAACAAGGGAATTATCTCCCCTGTTATTCTTATAGTGATGAAAGTGGGACTGACTCTTAATAAGCAAGTATGTAAAAACTCTCTTAGCTGTTCCTGTTCGCGCAAAACCAATCTGAAGACGAAGAGAGAAAGGCCAGAGAACTGAAGGAAAAATCAACACCTGTCAATTCTGTTATTGGATAACGTGCTTATTCAGGGTTTTTTTTTGGTCCAATAAACAAAGATCGAATAAAAGAGATTCAAAATATCTTCAGTGCATAACAAAATAAGAACCAAAACCTGAAACCATTCCAGAATCTTCCAGACAATATCTCTTGACATTATCATGGTGAACTGCTCTGGGGTCTGGATTTGTTCTATTGTTTTGTTCAGTTTTTAAACAAATCTTTTCTTTTCTTTTCTTTTTTTTAAGAAAGTCCGATCCTATTTTGGTTTAAAATGCTGACTCAAAAGATGAACCTTTTTCTATGATTTTTATCTTTGTTTTCACTGAAGCTCCTTCTCCTTCTCACATTACCAGATGTGTGAATATTATTAAGAAAACTTTCTATTATTATTCAACCAAAAATCTATTTTATTTGTAGATTTGAAATTACACTTTAAGCCTTATTATCCTTCATATATACAGCAGACATTCAATCCATTGTTTGTTTAATCATATAAAGTGAACAACAAAAAATTGATATTTAAGGCTGATACTTATTCCGATATTTTACTAATTTTATCAACTTAATTATTATTGCATGATGCATACAGGCCTCACTAATAGAGCTACAAGGCTGAAAATTTAAACATTTATTCCATATGTTTTGAAAAAACTTTCTTTTTTTTTTTTAAGAATTCACCCCAAAATAGGTTTTATAGTGGGTAGGGTTCAATTTAAAATTGAAATTAAGTCTGTTAATTTCGTACTTGGTTGCATTCATACTTTTTTTTTTATAGCCAGACTTTTTTAGCGATCGCCACCCAAGCAAGAGAAGGAATTTATTCATTGATCACCCCTTACTTATGAATACAAAAAAAAAATATTTTTCTTGATGGAATCTCAGACTGAAGAGCATTCATCTTTATCTCCGCTACGGTCAATTAGGAGCGTTATCAAGCGGTTTATAACATTAAGATTTGAGGCCTGGACAATGATAGCGTTTCATTTTCTTTCTCCTCTTTCAATCAAATAATTAAAAAAACAGTTTTTGTGCAATCATGTAGTTTTTAATTGGAAGTACAACTAAGACAACAGAAAACAAGCTGTCTTCCCTGATTCAAATAATTCAACTGTTTTCATTCGATTGAGATTCAAAATGGAATTCTTTCTTGGATATTGATTTTGAAGAAGTTCGAAATTTTCTTGTATGATTGCCTGAAAGGAAAATCTGATGTTAGCTTTTATGTTAACGTTTTATTTTTTGCTACCATCATAAAAAAATGTTATCTTTTATTTACACCAGTGATAGAATGCTTGTCTCCGGTTTAATTGGTTATGGTTCAATCCATTGCCGAGTCATACAAAAAACTGTAAAAACAGTTGTGACACCCTCGATGATGGCATAAGTGGAGAAAGATGATATGTAAATA
Organism: Thysanoteuthis rhombus; assembly: GCA_963457665.1. NCBI lineage: Eukaryota > Metazoa > Mollusca > Cephalopoda > Oegopsida > Thysanoteuthidae > Thysanoteuthis > Thysanoteuthis major. Next base: position 38,550,797 of record OY735230.1, read on the forward strand.
TTTTTTGTTCATTTTCACTTGTTCTATTGTCGATGAGTTCCTGTCAGTGAGTAAGTAATGATGGGATTCAGGAACTAAGTATATGGTAATGTCTCCATTAGTAGATATTGAATACATAAAGAACCTGGAGATTGAAAAATAGGTGTACACCATAACACCACATACCCACAACCCATTCCCATTCCTAGGTTATTATTCACACTTTTCAACCTTTCAAAAAGCCTTATTTCTTTTATAACTGCTTTTATTCACTTAGTGATTTTATATCATTTGACTTCCACTCATATCTGGTGTTTATTGAAATTAGCAAAGAAGCTGTTCTCAAGGCATTTTAGGTGACTTTTTTGTTTCTTTGTCAATAATAATTGTTCATTAGTATTGAAATCTAATTGGCCATTCATGTCATATTGAATCATAAGAAAGAATTCTGCACTAGAATCTGTATCTAAAGTCAAGACCTCTAACATTCAATCAATAATCCTTCGATACCAAACAGTGCTGGACTTAGATTTGATGAGGCCCCAGGCTATATTAAGATTGGAAGCCCGTTGTTAAAATTGAGTTTCAGAGATAAAATTCCCCTTCTGGTAAAATCTGAAAACCCTGGACAATTGACAAGTTTAGCAGACCAATTCTATTTCAAATCATCTTCTTCCTTCAAGGAATTTCTGTAATGAATTGGTGTACAATTGAAAAATACCATCTCTCAACCCTGACATTACATTCAGCCAAATGTCTCAAAAAAATTAACTGCCTGTACTTGGCCAAAATTGAAATAAATCAATGCCAACTATGTTTTCTCAGGATAAAACCCAGTTAAAATAAGTACCATCTAAATGAAGGTCAAACATTTTTTTTAACTCAACTGTGATACCTTAGATCATTATCAGCCTTTTAGCATCTGTAGTTGGACATACACCTTCCTCAGGATTCACCAGACCTCTCTATCATGCATCACAGGGCCAGTACTTTCTGAACTTGTCTAGCTAGTCACACCATCTTACTTCCTGTTGGTCATGATTTTACGTATGATCTCTGGGGATCCATGTTGTGAGTCGTGATGTCCATTGGTAGTCTGCCGTTCTTGCAACAATGACAGCCCATTGCCATTTGAGTTTTCTAATGAATTCTATGATATCTTGGATCCTTGTCTTTTCTCTAATATACTGTGCTGTCTTCTTATCTCTCCATGTGAGGTTGAGCATGATTCTCTCATGTGCCTGTTGTATGGTTCTCAGTTTGAGGGTCAATCTTTTGTTTGTTCTATGTTCTGGTTATGTAGGTGTCTATTGGGAGGGATGCATTGCTTGTATACCCTTCTTTTTAGGACTAGTGAGGTTTTCTTGTTCTTGGAAGTCAAGCTTGCCCTACCAAAAGCTTGCCGACCTCATGTGATTCTTCGCCTGATTTAGTGGTCCTCAAACCCATTATCCCAACGCAAATGAGGGTCACAGGATGGTTTGAAAAAAGTGATAAAAAGAAAATAATTTTCTTTCACATGGAAGGAAAAAAAAATGAAAAGTGTAAAGAGATGTTAAACATAAAACAGAAAGAGCAAATACATTGACATCACAGTTTCGGAATATTAAGTGTCATTGAGACTCTGGTGCAGGAAAATGTATTCCATTCATGTCTAATATGTGTCCTTCATTACTAAATCAAAATGTAATTCAGTAAAATTTATTGGATGAAACTAAATGAAGAATCACTGAAATTATGCATCTATCCCGAGGGTTGACAGGCCAAAACAAATTCAGTTCAGGGTCACAATCAAAAAAGTTTTGGAAAGACTACCTTAGATCATAAACATGTCATTTCAAATTACAGGCACCAAGCAGGCAATAGACTGTGTAAGAGGAAAGCAATCATTTACAACTCAGAAGACATTTTAGCCATAATTACAGATTTTAGAAGTACTCGATCAACAAAAGGAATGTGTTGAATGTTTCAAGTTGAGAGAAACAGATTCAATCAACGAGACTGGATGATTCTGTGACAACGTCATCATCATCATCATCATCATAATCAGTCTTTTAGCATCTGTTGTTGAACATCGGCTTCCCTGCAAATTTGCCAGACCTCTCTATTGTGGTCATCATGGAACCAGTATTTTCTGAGCTTATCTGGTTAGTCACTCCATTTTATATTTCATCGGCCACAGTTCCACAGTTGATTCCTGGCGATCCATTTGTGATGTCTAATGGTTGTCTGACATTTTAGCAACAAAACCAGCCCATTGCCATTTAGGTTTATGATTGTTTGAATAATTGATCTGATCATAAGAAAGGAAACCATACTGAATACAATTGAAGAACCTCAAAATTTCATTTGGATAATCCTAAATTCAGATATTTGATTTTCGATCCATTTTAGCAACTTAGATACATGGATGATATGCAGAAAAACAGATTTATATAGTGTGCTGCATTAAATAAGATCTGTAACTTCATATATTTAATGCAAAAAATATCTGAGATTGGAGATACAAAAGCTAGTGAGAAATTGGTTTGATGATAAAGTTGTTGTGTGCCATTGATTTTCTCTTATGTTAGGCAACAAAGGAATGAATGGAATACAGATGATGAGAAAAATAGAAAATACTAATGTTTTAGTTGGATGGAAATAAAGCAGATATGAATATAGCATAGGTCCAGAGAGAAAGCAAAGTTTGTTGATGAGTTTTTTTTGCAGATTGTTTTCAGGCAGATAAAAAAATATAACTTTTTGATCTGCTGCTATCTTTTAATATATTAAGTATGGAGTGATTTTTTAGAAACTTTTGTGAGTTGCTGTTCTCTCCTTCACTTTCTTCTTCTTCCCTTCTCTCTGTCACAAGAATCACGCCATCAAATTGATTTCTCTACCTCTATCAGTACATGAGACACATACCTCACTGTGGGTATCATCATCATCAGTCTTTTATCATCAATTGTTGGACATAGACCTTCCCCAGGAATTGCCAGACCTCTCTATCATGGGCATCACAGAGCCAATAATTTCTCAACTTGTCTTGTTTATCTCTTTATCTTGTATTCTGTCAGCCTCGGTTTCATATGTGATCTCAAAGAATCTGCTAAAGGCTTGCCATCCTAGAGTGATTCTTTGCTTGATTTTTTTCTTCTTTTTCATGATTTCATGGAGATTTATCATCTTAGGTAGATGTAGTGGTCTACTTTCTCCAGTTCTGCACTTTCGATTGTGATCATTGTGCATTTATTTCCGATGTGATTGTTCTATGGTACCTTTGTTTTGCTGTACTTAATCTTTTTATGTCAAGATCTACAACCAATTTTAAGACTACTTTTTCCCTGCTCTCCTTCATAGTACTAATATTGGTGACTAGCTTCACTAATTCAGCCTCAGGAACCTCATAGTTAGCCTACTTTAGGGTTGCCATTTGATATTATTTATGACCAAAATTAGGCAAATTTGCTACCAAACAAATCTATTTGGTTCCAAAAATCATGATTGGTACTGAAGGAATATTTACAAAAGATAACAACCCCACAGACACAAATGATTTGATAAGACATAAATATATCTGAACAAAAGATAAACATATGTATTTTAATCCATTTCTCCTGCACACTCAGTCATTGATAATGGATTTCTAGTTATTTAATTATTTTGGTACTGATTCTACTTAATTTGGTCCCAAGACCATAAAGATTTGGTCTTATGCTTGGAAATGAATCTGGCAATCACGGTCGGCTTGAAAATAAAAAATACAGTCGTTTCAAAAATTTTTATCGGTGATAAAAGATCGAATTACTATTTTTTATTATCATCTGATTTAGTTTGAAGGCATCTCAGCCAACAGACAGGACAATCCATCTCGAGAGATAAGAGAATTTATTTGTGCGCAAGGCAGACTTCTACGGACAGTTTTATTGGATTGAAATACCATGTTTTTAGAGCGACGAAAATACGTGCAAAATAATCTCATAGCTTTGTTATGCGTTGCTGAGTATTTAATTGTCTTATATGAAATATTTATTCTTTTTTTTCTTGTTTGATCAGAGATTTTTTCACCTTTGATATTATTTAACAAAAAATCAATTATAAACTAATGAGACTAATTATTTAATGATATTGTGATTTTTTTTTTTAAATATAAAAAATGAAATACTGCAAAGAAATAGCCAGTAGTGAAACTTAAACTCAAAAAACAAAATAATTATTACAGAGGATGCCACTTATTGTGATCATTTTGAGAAGAGGATCTTTTAGATGACTATAACCAGCTAATAACATTATAAAACAAAGATCTGCTCTAAGATTTAATCGTTTCTTCTATATTTTGCCCACCTTTCCACAGAATTCTAGTGAACTTTTGGAGATATTGTGTGGATAGTCATGAGCATAGGTAATTGAAAAATGAAAAAAAGGAAAAATATCTCTTAATCAAAGAATTATCTCTAGATTATCCCAAATTGTACCACCTCTTTCTTACCCCATTGCCCCACCCATCAATGTTGAGAGGAACAGATGCGACTGAATACACCTTTTTTTAACACGGTTGACAGGGATAAATAACCTCGAAGACCTCCCGCAAAATATGTACGTAAAAATTTGCTTTGTTCTACTTGGTGTATGAAACCAGATATTTTTCTGACTTGTTTGCGCCTTACCATTATCTAAAGAAATCTTTGGCGCTCAGAGAATGATAAGAAAAACCTTTTTGTCATAGGCAATATTTTGTCATTTTACTGGTCTCTTTTTTTGAAAGCTTTTATTAGATATTTAATGCATAGAGATAAAAGTAACCCACATTCAGGTGAAAAGCCACTTTTTTAAATCTGTATCTTTATTGCTTCACCAAGCAAAGACTAGAAGCACATCGGAGATTTTTCTGGAACTAGCTTATCCATCATTTTTTTTAAATTTCATGACTACTTTTTACCGTCATCTTAATTTCATTACTTGCGTTTCATCACAAATAAAATTAAGATGAAGGTAAATTTTTTGTTTTTAAACAATGATTTATAATACTTCATTTTACAAAAAATTTTTTAAAAAATGGAAAATGTACTTCATGACAGCATGTATGAAATATATGGATACATTTGTCATTTTATATAATTGGATAATAGAGATTTACGATGTGATTTTGAACTGAAATATGGAACCTAACCAAAAGACTGACCCTCAAACTGAGAACCATGCAACATGCACCGGAGAGGATCATGCTCAAAATAACATGGAGAGATCACGAGACAGCAAAATATAGAAGAGAAAAAACAGGAGTCAGGAATATCATGAAATCAATTTGAAAACTCAAATGGCATTGGGCTGTCATTGTTGCAAGAATGGCAGACAACCAATGGACATCACAACTCATGACATGGATCTCCAGAGATCATATGTGGGACTATGGCCAACAGAAAATAAGAGGATCTTGTGTACTCAACAATTTTAGAAAATACTTGCTCTGTGACTCACATACAATGAGAGGTCTAGCAAACCTTGGGGAAGGACCATGTCCGATGATAGATGCTTTAAAGGCTAATACTGATGATGATGAGCTTGGAGAATTACATTCTGTTTATGACAATTTAATTTGTATCACTGTTTAGATTTTTACTATTCTTTAATAATTCAGTATTTTCACTACATCATCAGTACATAAGATTCTTTTTCATTGCATCGATTTCATCCCAGGGTGTGACAGAAGACAAAAACGCATTGCTAAATATTATATGTGTGAATAAATTGATTCAAAAAGAGAAAGAAACCCTATTAACACAAATATCTCTTTAAATGAAAAACAAAATAGTTATTACTCTTAATTAGTGTTCCCCAAACTTTTTCAGACTACCACGCACTTTTCGGGGGTACATTGCATCAGTGCCACCCATAAAATCTGTCAAAAATGATACATTGCAAATCAAATTTCAATATGATGATTTTTAAAATTTAAGCATAGTTGTAAAGAGTTATCTAAAAGTACTTGATTAATTAATATGAAAATGTAATTAGTCACTCAATAGTAATCGTCATGAAACCAATGTCTTTTAGCAGCATGCCGTGTTGGGGGTGATCAATCAAAAATTGAGAAAAGGGATGATCAATAGATAAATTGTTTTCCTTACCTTTTGTTGGGCAGTGATCACTGATCCCTTCTAAAGAAACAAGTGGACACAAAGTAAGTGATTACTTAAGCATGATTTCAAACTGAATTCTCACTAAATACATATTGGTTTTGGTATGGGGGGGGGGGTAAAAAAAACAACAGTTCTCTTCTAGACATTGTAAGGAGTAAATGCTTTCAGCCCTCTGCCTCCATTGATGTGGCCTATACGCATGATACATACATACATAGCCTGCCAGAACGACTTGAAAACTGAAGAAAGCTATGGTGACAGTCTCTAATAATTGATGTAAACAAAAGGCTTGATGTGATTAAACAAATTTTTCCACATCAGGCTCAATATTAGCACCATCCTTTAATTATCTTGTCTTTTAACACCTCCCTTCCTCACTTCAACTTCCAGCGCCTCCCTTCAAGTCTTCCAGCATCCCCTAAAGTTGGGAGGTAGTGCCCACTTTGGGAATTACTGCTCTGAACGAAAAGAAAGTCTGTGATGAACTTCTTTGATAATAGGTGTGGTAGGAAGTTAGTGACAGTTGATCATTTCATTCAACCGAAAGTGTCAACAGAGGTTTCCTCAGTTTTTAGATTGGTGTGGCTGGCTGGTTATGCATGTACCATATGCTCAGGCTGCACAAATGGAGCTAAAGGGCTAGAAATGTAAATATTTACACTTTATTATGTCTCAAAATACTTTGCTTCTGTTTTTTCATAAATTCCTCTCCTAAATAGATTTTTAGTGGAGGGGTTCCTCGTCTTTGGGAGCTCGGGTCAGTGTCTTGACCATTAGCCATCAACCTGAATATACGTGTCTTCGTTATCTTTTCATTTTTGACCACTGCTAATACAATTAACATGTTTTTAACCAGCAGAACTAACTAACAACAGAGTAAATGCTTGTTATTTTTGAAATTTCAGACTCTTTTTAGTGATCACTACCCAACAAAAGGCAAGAAAAATAACCTATTCATTGATCATCCTTTTTTTCCCAATCTTTTAATTGATCATGCCAACAGAGTATGCTGACGTCATGTGACAGTTTCAATTGAATCTCTAACCAGACTTGTTATTATTGATGCATATTGTCTGAGACTGATGACATTTGCTATACAGTTATTCACATTTAAACCTGAGACACAACCTAAGGTTGTATGAATCGAACATGAAAATGGCATCAAATATAATAACACATGAGCCATAAAATACAATGACATTACAAACTGAAATACTTCATTAAAAATCAGAAAAAGACATGTAAATATCAGAAATACGAGGCTGGAAATATTCTTTCTGAATGGATATTACATTCTGATCTCCTTTAACAGAATTCTTCTGATACCAGTCCTTGGGATGATGACTCCCATTCTAAAGTGAGAATGCCAGATTACTCTCTTTGGTAATGGTGATACTACCAACAGACTGTATTGTTTCGTTTCTTGACAAAATATTGCTATGAAATGATGTAAGGAAGAAAAGCGTGTCTCAACAATATATATATTTATTTGAAAAAATTCCGTTAACAACAACTACACCAACAACCTATCAATATAAAGCATTTATCAGCAGGTGTAACTCCCCATAGCATTTATTCAAAAGGGTCATGGTATTCTCTGAATGATATTTGTTCTGTAAAATGAATGCTTCTTCCATTAGTTGGCCATAGATTTAATGATGCACACACACATATATATATATATATATATATATATATATATATATGATTATTGTGTCATCCACAGACAGCTGTTTTGATGTATTACATCTCTTCAGTGTGGCTATAGACTTTATCCCATCCAGTACCGCAAAGCAGAATTGAAACCTGGAGGCCGATATCCTACCTCTGGGTGGTCAGTAAGGCTGAATTTAAGCGATATATTCATTTACACAATAACTCCTCATCCACCAGAGTGCTCTATTCCTATGGAAGATATATATATATATATATATATATATATATATATATATATATATATATATATATATATCATGGCTTGACTTAGCAAACGAAAATTTGGGAAGGTTTTTCACGATTGTTGCTGAATCTTAGGTGGCCAGTGAGGCTGATGTGAGAGAAGAAGACTTTTCTGCTGTGGTTGCAGGAGAAAGTATGGCTGCTGGAGGGTAGCTCCTGTTTTGCAATGCCACCTTCTTTCATCTAATTTGATACAGTATACTTGTTGATCTGGACTTATTTCTCCATATTTGTTTCTTCTCACAATGTTTCTGCTCGGTCGTCTGTTATAATTTTGGGATGTCGAACCTTGTTCTAAGCGGTATGTACACCACTTCTCATGCTCGTTCTATCATATGCCTCTGTATTTGAGCTCTTCGAACTGTCCCCACATGTTGAAGTCTTGACCTTCCAGTAAACTAGTTGAATTTCTCAGGCAGTTGCATGTTTTTTAAATTTCAAATTTATTGTTGGTTCTTTTTTGATCAGCGGCTGTTGATATCTCTGCTAATGGGATTATTTAAACATAGAACAGATCTGATTATTCATTCAATAGAAACTGTCACATGACCAATGTCTTTTGGTAGCATGCCATGTTAGGGGAGTGGGGTGATCAATTAAAAAATTGTTACAAAGGGTGATCGATGAATAAGCTACTGCTTTTGCTATTTCTTGGGCGGCGGTCAATTGAAAAAGTCTGAATTTTCAATAAACAAGCATGACTGTTGATACAAACTAGGTGGCAAATTTATCCCAAACTTACTTTGTAAATTGAACCCCCCACTAAAAACCTACTTTAGGGGGGATTATAAAAAAAGCATTTTTTTTAGACATAATAAAAAGGGAATGTTCAAATTTCCAAACCCTTAGCATCATTGGTGTGGTACACATACTTGTAGAGACCGCCAGACAGATGCACTTGAAAACTGAAGAAACCTGTGTTGATGCTGACAGTTTTGGTTGACTGTTTCTAACACTGCCATGATTGCCATGAGATTTTCGTTGGCAAAAATCAATCTTAATCTTCCAGTTGAATCTCGCACAATGATCCAATTAAAAGAGATGATACAGGAAGTGTATCAGCCAATCTTAGCAGCCTTCACCTGAGCGGATTTCTCTTTATACATTGAACATACTTACAAAACAAAATTGTATATATTTCAAGAGATGATATTGGGCTTCAAGCCAATATCCTTGACCTGCAAACAGAATAAGGAAAATATTTTTCAGAAAAATGGAAGCATATAAAGTTTTAATGCTTTCAGGCAAAAATAATAATGCATTTCTTTCTCTGTCTCTCAGTTCTTCACTTTTCTAACCAGTCAATCAATCAGCCAGCCAGACCCATTTATAAACTGAAGAAACTCATTCTGATGTCAACAGCTTTGGTTGACAGTTTCTAATACGCGCTAATTTGTAATGTCTCTGCCAATGCCTTAAACAAACACAATCAGGGAATAAATTCTCGAATCAGCCTAAAAAATGAATCACCTCTTCATTAGCCCCTGATCCAACCTCAAAAAAAAAAATTTACTTGAAATTCATTGAGAACTTTTGGAAATATTGTACGGAGAGAGTGATGGAAAGATCACTAGAAAAAAGCAAACGTAAACGTTTTTTCAAAAAGCAAACGTGAACATTGCTGGATACAGTTCAGTGTAAATTTACATTGTAAATTAAACCCTCCACTAAAAACTTTTTTTGGAGGGGGGTGATTTAAAGAAATGTTGTAGTAGACATAATAATGAGTTAATGTTGAAATTTCCTATTCTATAGCTAGATTGATGCAGCCTGTTTACACAAAAAATACTTAGATAGCCAGCCAGCTAGCCAGACTCACTTAGAAACTGAAGGAAGCTATGTTGATGCTGACAGATTCTAATATACGCTGATTTATTTCAACCCTCTAATTCTCCAATGCTATTTTCTGTTTATAATTTTACAGAGGTTGGTGTGCTCTCCCTTCACACATGATCAGCCAAGCCTAATTTTAATATTTCTCAAGGGATTACAATTTCCGGTTTACTTTAACGTCCGTCCTTCTCCCTGGACTGATTTAGGGTAGAGAATGTAAAAGTGATTTGTTTTAACACTTTCAAAGCTGGTTACGACAAAACAGCTTTTCAAAGTGTGAGTATAACACTAACATTAACTCATTTTTTAAGGAATACCTTCCAGAATTTATGTATTATGATGGATTTGGCAATAATATATTTTCTCTCTCTCTCTCTCTCCCTTTCAGATCTTCACTTCTCCTTCTTCCACTTCTTTCTTTCTATCTCTCTCTCAGTTTAATTTCTTTTCTTTTTCTCTCTCTCAATTCTTCCCCTCTCACTCTCTCTTTCTGTTAGTTAGATCATTCTTTTTCAATTCTATTCTTCTCTCTCCCAATTCCTTCCATTTTCTCTCTCTCAATTCTTCCCTCCTCTCTCTCTCTCTCTCTCTCTGTTAAATCATTCTTTTTCAGTTTTACACTTCCCTCTCTCAATTTCTTCACTTCTCTCTCTCTCAATTATTTTTGTCTCTCTTAATTCTTTACTTCTTCCTCTCTCTCTCTCTTTCTCTTTCTCAATTCTTCCTTTCTCTAAATACCCCCCTCTCTTTTCATTGCTTCTCACTTTATTCATTCTCTTATTGCCTTTCTCTCACTCTCTCTCTTTCTCTCTATTCTCTCATCTCACCTCTATCCCCCTCCATTATCTTAGAGCAACCAATAAACACTAATTCCACCTTTAGGTATCATCAGGTGTGCCTGTTTCCTCTGGGCACCCGTTCCCCACTTATCATTATGTTTAATACCGGGCTTATTGTGGGAAACCCTCACCAAAACTGTCAACATAGGTTTCTCCAGTTTTCACGTCTGTCTGGATGGATACATATCATGGGTATAGGCTATACCAATAAAACTAAATAAATAAACATTTATTCTTTATTTACTGACAAATGTTTTTTTAGACTTTTCTAAATCCCTCCTCCTAAATCTGTTTTCATTGGGAATTTCAATTTGCAATGTAAATTTATGCTAAATTGATCCCTAACTTTGTATCCACTTGTTTTTTGAAAATTCAGACTTTTTTGTGATCACTGCCCAACAAAAGGCAAAAGACGTAACACTAATTGATCACTCCATTTTCCAATTTTTTAATTGATCACCCCCTCCCCCGCATAGCATGCTGTCAAAAGACTTTGGTCATCAGACGGTTTCTACTAATTGACTATCATCACATTTGCTGCTCAGAATGTTGTCATTATCATAATCATTCAGTTAATTACTATCAAGAACCAATTATATCAAACAGGAAATAAGTGTTCAAAAATTTTTTTTGCTAAACTACATTTCAATCAGCCAAACATTTTTCCTGTATTGGGACCTGCGGCATCTAAAGATTTTTAGATTACAGCCCCGCTTCCACTGTGCAATGTAGGGGTGCTGGGAGCAATTTCAGGCAACAGGTGCAGCTTCTTAGAAAAGACATTTTAGGACATACATTTTAAAATATTATAGCTGAAACTGTCTTCAAAAATGGCTGAAATCGGCTAAAGTTCATCTACGGCTAACTCTATTCCTAAAAATTTTTTATATGCTCATTCAAAGTCTACTTATCAAATGAAATAACTAAGACCCTAGAACAAATCGATAATGAGAATAAATCATTTACTTTTATTAAACTTACCAATTGTTTTTTTTTAAACTGGCCAGATTTTCGCTATCGTGTGTGTATTTTCATCAGATGAATTAGAGAAAAGAAAATCAACCAGATCTAAAGTGGTTAATTTGGCAACCCTGTGTCATCTACAATGGAACATTATGTCGTATTCTATGACTCACAACCCACATTGTCCAGTTAGTTATTTTCAGTTAAAGATTAAAAGAGAAAAAGAGTTTCTGACAGTAGGTTCGTTTTATTAGGTGAGAGAAAATGATTTTGATGGAACGCATGTGTTTGCTCTATAGATTCAAGTAATGAAGCTTTGTTTTTAAAAGTTTTTCTACCTATAAAGTATAGAATGCTTGTGTTGTTATAAATAACAAACCACACTTGGAAACACTGAGACTAAACTCAATCATTCACTCAGCAAAAGCTGTATTTCCGTTTGAAACAACGATTGCAAAAAGTGCTTATGCTGGAGAACTTGAAGATACTTAAGCACGACATTTGTCACTTAAATAATTCAGAGAAAATTTCATGTTCTTTTCTTTTTGCACTTGTGTCGAATTTTTTATTTAGTCGGTGATTATAAATGAATATTTGATTCAGTATATCTTACACTTTCTTTTTTAATAGGGGCACACAGCTGCCCCCATTGACCCAGAAGACAGAGGGGGTGGCACTTGCTGCCTTGGCACCCCTAGCAGCAATATGATAATGCAAAAAACAACTATTTTTGTTTTGAATTATTATGATTGATATTTGAACATTCCTTTTCTTTTAAATTTTGTTCTGGTTTGGGTCAGTGCTGAATTGACAGTAGCAAAAGTAGCATCTGCTTTGTGACCAGCATCTTCAGGGACCCTGCACTGAATGTTTGCAAGCTGTCAATCCCAATTAATCGATTCTGCACTTACTCTATTACTGCACTGCTTTCAACTTTTGTGGATGACTGTGTAAGAGCAAAGTTGGACTTTGCATGAACTTCAGCAAAATGTTTGTCATCTACAATAAACACATTAAGGACAAGATCACAAAAATTCAAATAAAAAATTCAAACCTGAAAAAAAGTAGACCACTACATCTACCTAGGGCAACAAATCTCCATGAAATCCTCAAAAGAAGAAGAAGTCAAGCAAAGAAACACTCTAGGATGGAAGCTTTTGGTAGAGCAAGCTCAGCCTCTAAGTGCTAGAAAGTGTCATCACTTTTAAAAAGAAGGGCATACAACCAATGCATCAGCTGGATAGTCACCTATGTAGGTGTGATGTAGAACCCAACAAGAAGATTGACCCCTGAACTGAAAACCATGTATAAATTAGGCTCAAGGCTTTCTTCCAAGCAACTATCCAATTTTGACCAATCACACTTGAAACAAAAAAGTAAAAAAATTCTCGTTACTAGACTTAATCACTTCTCACGTGTGGAGAAGGTTGTTTCACCTTTTGAGTGCATGACATGAGCAATAGTACTTATCAACACAAAGGCAAGTAAGAACATACAAACTCATCCTCTATTAACAGATACTTATACACAAACTTGTAACATTGCTATTCACTTGTGGACAACTGTGTCCAAATTGGACAGAAATGAGATTATATATGAATTCAATTAAGGATTAAACATTCCTGAAGCCGGTAGTTCATAAAATTTGTTGTTTTGTTGGGCTATTTTTCTTATCTATGTTGCTCGTTTTTTTTCACAATGTTTCAGCCGTGTACCCTCTGGATTTTTTCGAGTTTTCTCTGCTCTGGATTGTGGAAATCCATTCCTGTGATACATGCTCCTTATCTGACTTTACCTTTCATGTCATATCAATTTTTTTTTTTTTTTGTATTCTTGTGTTTTGGCACTGTGTTTTGAAGTTGATCAAGTGGGAAGAAAAAAAAGAAAAAAAAAGACATAAATTGAAAGGTAAGGTAGGGCAAGGAGCACGTGTCACAAGAACTAGTTTCCACATTCCTGAACAAAGAATACCTGAAGAAGGCCAGGGGGCACATAGCTAAAACATAGTGAAAAAAATGAGCAGCATAGACTTGGAAAAAGATCAGACAAAACCATATACAATGACTTTCTCTATCTCTCTTTTCTTTAACTTCAAAAGAAATTCTTTAATGATATATCGAGTATTAAGTATCGGGAGATATTTCCCGGGGAATACAGAAGTTTCTTGTAGAGTTGTCTGCCCTTTAAAATGTAACCTTTCTTGAAGCTCGTAGAGGTTCCATCAAAAAGGTCAGATTGTGACTCACTGGTGGATTGCTGGATGATTTTCTCTTCTGCCTTTCTTCCTCAAGTGTTGGTCATCAAACGCAGAGGCCAACATTTCACAACTAACAAATATCAATAGGTCTGGTTGGTCTCCCAATAAAAAAGCGTCACATGAATAAGCTGTTTTGGCAGCATGCCATTTGGGGATGATCAATTAGAAAATCGGAAAAAAGGGTGATCAATGAGTAAGTCATTTCTCTCACCTTTTGCTGGGCTATGATCACTAAGAAAAAAAGTCTGAATTGAGAGATTGTTTTAGCATAAACTTATATTGTCAATTGTGCCATCCACTATAAACCCATTTTGAGAATGGGGAGATTTTCAAAAAAAAGAACAAACGTTTTTTTTAGATCTTTTTTTAAATCTTTAAATTTTTTTCAGCCCTCTAGCTCTATTGATTTGACCTGTATATTTGATACCTACATATCTGACAGAAAGACAGACTAACAAAATCAAAAACTTAAGAAACTTATGTTGACAGTTTTGGTTGATGGTTTCTAATAAGGCAAAAGTAGATATTTGAGCAGAAGTTCCCATGGTAAAAAATGAAATCTTTGTAATCTTTGAACTAGCTTCAATGTTGACTGAATCAGGTAGTTGCCCTAATCATTAATCTAGTATTTCTTTCATCTTATCTCTTTTACTGGTTGATTTTCTCCAAGCTATACAGTACCATTTGGTCCTGATATCCAGTGTGGCCGATTTAGTGCTTCTCATGCTAGATTTAGCATACTTCTTGTTTAAGCAGTGTAAAACTTCAGCATCTAATGCTATTTTTCAGCAAAATTAGACACTTTTTAGCTATTTCCTTGCCACTTTAGATGAATCTAGCTTAGCTATCAAAAAAGGCCGTAAAATGGCTAACTGTGTTTTTCAATGTGTTTCAGTGTTTTTTTATGCACTTTGGAGTTGATTCAGCACAAAAAATATTTTTGAATAAGCAACGCTGCTAATATTGGACACTACAGCCTTGTTTTGTCTGCAAGAGTATTGCATCATTTATCATGATATTGTGCTGAGTGAACAATCGGTTTTAGCCAGAGTTTATTCCCAGAGTTCATTTAAATAACAATGACCGGAAACGACAATGATAATACTATAGCGGTAAGTCAATGGTGACAGAAATGTCATTTGCCCAGGAGAAGGGTTAATTGGAAGCCATCAACCTAGGCTGTTAACAAAGGTTTCTTTCAGTTTTCAAGTTGGTTTGGTTGGCTATGTATAGATGCACAAGGTGTACACGCCACACCAAGAGAGCTGGAGGACTGAAAATTTAAACATTTGCTCCTATTTGAATAGGTTTTGAATGAGGGTTCAGTTTCCCATGTAAGTTAATGCTAAATTGGTCCCTAACTTGCGCCCTATTGTTTTCTGGAAATTCAGATTTTTTAGTGATTATTACCCCAAAAAAGGTGAGATAAGTGATTTATTCATCGATCACCCTTTTTTCAATGTTTTTATTGATTACCCCCAACATGGCATGCTACCAAGAAATGTTGATCATGTGATAGTTTTCTATTGAGTGACTAACCAGACTAGTTTAGTTTCACAACTACTCAGACTGTCAGTCTAGGGCAGTGGTTCTGGACCTTATTAAATTCCATGCTCTATTCTCTTTGTAAAAATACTGAAAGATGAACTAGAAAACATTTTCTAAAGTTTTTGTCTCTCTTTACTATGTGAAATTTAGAAATAACAACGCAGTTGCCCCACCGTTTTTATACCTTAGTAAGTTAACAAATTAACAATTATTCATTATGGAGTCTATAGTAAAATTAGTAATTAATACTACTGTGTAATTAGCTGCAGCTGCTAACTCCACTCCTAATTCTATTCCAACTGAGGATAATTGCTGCAAATTTCATATTGTATATATGATAAATAAAATTCATTGATAGGTAAGACTTATCAGTTTGGCTCAGTTGGTAAGAGAGCCAGCTACCAGTCACTTGGTTGTGATTTCAAAACACTGTAGGAGAATGTTAAATTTACGTATGGTTTTGGTTTAACGTTATGGCCTTGACAAATAGTAAAGAAATTACTCCCCTAAATTTAGCGAGGATCTTGTTACGGTAAGAAAACAAAGTTAATCCAGAGTTTGTCAATTCAGAATTATGATTTAGAATTAATCAGTCAAGTCTCAACATGACCAAGTTTTGAGCCACAGAAATTCCAAATTACTCTGCAATAGATTCAAGTTGGTCCCTTGTGGAGCATGAAATCCGTGTTTAGAATCACTGGACCATAGCCAATACTAAAGAGCATGTATCAAAAATAAAAGATAATCTCATGACAAAACTTAAATTCATATCCCTTTATATCAGTGTACTGAATTGTGACAGCTCAGAGTACCATTAATGGGTCTTAGTATCTGAGAGATATAACATATTTATAAATCATCAAAGGTGCAACATGTTTGACAACAAACATATAGCAATGTCTAAAATATAAAAGCTGACTGGAATGAAACGTCCAGCTAACAATATGGTTAGTATATCTCTGAATTTTTGAGATGAGGTATTATTATTATTTCTATTATTATTCGGACTATCCTCAGCTTGGTTAGTATATCTCTGAATTTTTGAGATGAGGAATTATTATTATTTCTATTATTATTCAGACCATCCTTATCTTGGTTGTTTTTCATACAACGTTTCGGCCGTTGTACCCTACGGCCTTCGTCAGGTATCATCTGGTAGATGTGGGGAAGTAACAAACCGAACCCATTATTTAGCCAACAGGGGTATATTGACCGCACTCCCCCCTTAGCATTAGTAGTATTATTATTGTCTATGATACCTGATGAAGGCCATAGAGTACAACGTCCGAAATGTTGTTTGAAAAACAACCAAGATGAGGATGGTCCGAATAATGATAGAAATAACAATATGGTTGTTGGAAATATAACTATGGTTGGATAGTAGGGAGATTATGCAAGGGTACTGTATATACCAACTTCTCAATTTTTAGTCCTTTTTTGTGTTCAATGCCTACTAATAGAGATATTACCATATACTTAGATCCCAAAACTCGGCTTTATTGTATACCTTGTTCCCAAAACCCATTTCTATCATTGAATTTGACTGTTGTTCAACAATGCACAAGACATACCAACACATCCAAGATTCACCAACATAATAATTTGACAATAAGAAAAATTTAATGATATAACATTATCGTCATGATTGCCATGTAATCTTTTCTATTTTTTCATTTTTTTCGAAAATCAATTTCAATCTTCAAGTAGAATCTCGCACAATGATCCAATTAGAAGAGATGATATGGGAAGTGTATCAACCTATGTTAACAGCTTCGTATTTCTAACCAGCATCCCAGTAGATACTTATTACATGGATATTGAACATACACACAAAACAAAATCACATATATTTCTAGAGATGATATTAGGTCAGAAGCCAATATCTTTGACCTGTGGAAGGAATAAAGAAAATGTTTTTCAGTAAAATGGAAGCTTATAAAGTTTTAATGCATACAGGTAAGAATAAGTGAAAGCTTTGTATAAAGGGGATAATATAGGCAGCACTCAGACAGAGGTACATTAAAAAAAATGAATAATTGTCTGAATTTTTTATATCAGGTATTATTGTTATGTATAGGTTGTTTTTTCTCTCTTTGGACTACTTTCCTCATCTTGATTGCTTTCTTGATCAAAACGCTTCAGCTGTTGCACCCTACGGTCATCTTCAGGTGATAAATGGTTATTCTTCTGACAGCTAAGATTTTGGGGAGTATTGTGGTGATCAGCCTGAATGTGGGAATTAAACTGTCGAATTTTGGGTGGGGTTAATTCCTGTTCCAAGATGAGGACAACGGTCTGAAATAAAAAAGAAAATAGCTATACTTGAGAAATGAGTTGTAGGTTTGATGAAAGTGAGTCAATTCTTGCGTGTGCCACGGGCTTGTTCGAATGCGTTCCAGGTTGTTTACTGCTTAATTGCTTATTGATATCTATTGATTACTGATTTATATTAGACACTGTCAACCAAATCTGTTTTTAAGCAAGTCTCGCTGACAAATGTATGTATTGCATGCATGGGCAAAACTAACGAGTCTAGAGAGCTGAAAATCAGAACTACTGATTAGGTCTAGAAAAAAAAAAGGTTCTTTTGAAAATTGCCCTCCAAAATACGTTTTTAAAGGGGGTTCAATTGACAATGTAAGTTTATTTTAAATTGGTTACTTAGTTTATATCCAGCAACGTTCACACTCGTTTTTTTCGTCAAATTCAGACTTCTCAAGTGATTATTGCCTCAGAAATAACATTAAAAGTATCTTATTCTCTGATCACCCTTTTCTCTAATTTTTTAATTGATCACCCCCAATACAACATGCTGCCAAAAAATAGAGGGTACATGATAGTTTCTATTGAATGACTAACCAATTATGTGTTCACTGCTTTATAGATTATTGATATCTTGATTGCTTATTCATAATAAAGAGCATTAACCAAAACTGTTTCCTGAATTATCTGGTTTCTACACTTTTCAAGTTGGTCCGGCTGGCTGGCTATCTATGTATATATTATAAATAAAGGGCCACACCAGTGGAGCTAGAGGCCTGAAAATTTCATCATTTACTCCTTATTATGTCTAGAAAAAATGTTTTTTTTGTTGTTTTTTTCAACAACGCCCATCCACCTAAAATTTTTAGAGGGGGTTCAATTTACAATGCGTATTTATTTTAAATTGGTCCCTCAGTTCATGCCCAGCTATATTCATGCTTGTTTTTTTGAAAATTTGGCCTTTTTTTTTCTAGTGATTACTATCAAAGAAAAAGTGAGAGAAGTGATATATTCATTGATCACCGCTTTTTTTCATATTTTTCAATTGATTCCCCCCCAACACGGCATGCTTCCAAAAGACAGGTTACGTAACAGTTTTTATTGAGTGACTTACCAGACTTAACGAATATTAGATTCTTCCATGGGTCATGTCTAAATTAGTATATGAGTGACAGAGCGGAAAAGGTGACAGAGCGGAAAGAGCAAATGCAGTATCCCAAAGATGAATTAGGTTGGAAGAATTAAATGATACCAGATATCCCATTGGCAGGGACAGTGGAGTGAGAACAATCTACTTCCCACGAGATGACCAAATGCAATAGAACTGAAGAGGACCAGAAATAGGTCTGGTCAGTCACTCAATAGAAACCATCATGCAACTAACATCTTTTGGCAGCATGCCATGCTTAGGGTGATCAAACAAAAAAATTTTTTGCTCTTAATTGGAAAAAGGGAGCGATTAATGATTAAGTTACTACACTCATCTTTTGTTGGACAGTGATCACTAAGAAAAAAAAAGTCTGAATTTTCCCCCGAAGAAAACAAGTGTGAACATTGCCGGATGCAAACTAAGTTTACAGTTGATAGGTTTATGAAATTATTTGTATCAACCTTTCGCTCGCTTCAGCGTAATTGGAGTAGTCATGCACAGTCATATAAACAGTGTTTTTTTTAGTTGTGCATAGTTGCTATTCAAACAGAATGAAAAGAACGAGTACTACTTGTACGTAAAGAGATGGGAAAGGCCTCTGGCCAGCAGTGGACTTGTAACAGGTGGTAGCTTGGCTCCATACACTAAGCATATGTTTCATATTATTATGAATATATAATTAGATTGGACAGTTTATGTCCGACAGAGTGGGTTCAAATCCCACGTGGTGCTCATTATTCATTTACATGGTCAGCTGTTCAATTTGCTACTCAGTTAATTGTGGTGCCGGACAAAATATGTTTTCCAAATAAATTGTTTCTTATAATTATAACATTCTGTCGGACATTAACTGTCCAATCTAATGATATATATACATACTGTCGGCAAAATAAGAACACACGTATATACATATATATATGTGTGTGTGTAAATATTCATACCTACGACCACAGTGTTGAGAAATGGGTAGTTCAAGGACATTATTCCAAACTCCTGCTTGCCAAGAGTATTGTTAGGTCAGTTGTTAGAGCAGAGTCACGTTAAGACTGCTCCTTGGTGGACGTAGGTTCGAGTTCTGCATGATGGTCATTTTCTCGATTCATTTACCTGGTTGACTGTCCGATTGGCTACACGGTTAATTCTGATGCCGGACAAAATATGTTTTCAAATAAATTGTCTCTATAATGATCACATATTTTGTTCACATAAATGACCTAGAAATACATATAATACATTTCCTGCAGTCAAATTTATGTAAAATTTCAGTGATTTGGAAGGGACTCTTTCCATACAACTCTGTTTTAAATAATCAAAGAAATATATCGTGCAATTTATATTTTTGGTTCATTTTTTTTTTTAAATCTATTTTAAGTAAAAATTAAAACACTTTTTGGCACCAGATTACAAAGCATAAACAGTGAAGCATTAATATTTTGAGGGAATATCATTAGTTAAATCTGCATGGGTTATTTAATGTGGGTTAATTTACCGATTGGAAATTTAGCAGACACCAAATTTTCAGTCCTCTGCTCAATTGTTGCAGCCTGAATGCATAACATATACATACATCCAGCCAGACAGGATGACTCTAAAACCTCTGTTGATAGCTATGGTAACATTCAGGGTTGATGGCTTTTTTGATTTTTCCTCTCAGAAATTTAGACAGATAACAATATCAATCGCAATAAATATTAATAATGTTACTGAAAAATCATTTACTCTGGGTCAGTGGCCAAATGAAGAGATATTTTGTCATCATGCTTTTATGATAGGCATGAATTCATCTCTCCCCAATAGCCAGTTATTGATTATGTTTCTTTATTGGCATGAGAGTTAATTCCCATGTTCTACCTGTTATATGATACCTTGAAAGAAGATGGGTACTGCAAAGAAACTTGAAATGCTCTGACAGAAAAGTATATCTGGTATGGCTCCTCTACAATTAGCGATTCATAGTATGAATCAATTAACTCAACAAATAAAGACAAAAACAATCCTTTTAGTAAGTTCTAGCAAATCATTTTGTTTCCTCGTTTTGAAGGTGAAAATAGTCAAGGTCAAACATTTTTATTATGGATTTTTGAATAAATAAGATGAAAGAAAAATTATCCAAAAATTGATGGCAACACTTCATCTTGAAAAATAAAATCCATCTAAAAAATAGGACAACTTATTACTATTACTGCAAAAACTACAATACTCGACATAAACAATATGATGTGGAGTGAAAATTCTGATCATGAAGGCTGTACCTACAGGGCTAAATTTGTATGGTCTCTGCTGGTTGGCTTTCATAGCCCAATCAGTCAGAAGCAGTTCCGATCAGACATTCTCCAAAGGATAAGGTATGCAAGTTAAAATGATACGTGTGTTGCAATGAGAGGCAACAAAATAAGAGCATTATAATCTCTGAGCCTTCCTTCGTTCATTATGTGTCCTTGATTACCACTACTGGGTGTAAACAATCAAGAGAAAAAGTCAAAAATTTATATTAATGACAATCCTTCATCTGAAATATGGAAAACATTTTAATGTCTGTTCATCTTGGCATCACTGAATCCACCAAATTATAAAGTAATTATTTCTTGCCTTTGTTGGTTCTTAATTTCATAGTAATGAGAGTAAGATATAAACAATCAAGAACAATAACTTTCTCTGATGTGGTAACATAAGAGAGAACAAGATTTCATTTTAGTTCTGATTAGAGTTTTGATAATGTCACTAATTGGTTTTTATTGGAAACTGTCAACCAAAACTGTCAATATGGTTTCTTCAGTTTCAATGTTGATCTGGCTGGTTTGTTACGTATTTATGTGTACATGTATCATGTGTACAGGCTACACCAATGGAGCTCGAGAGCGGAAAATTTAAACATTTATTCCTTTTGGTAAGTTCAACTTTCAAGAAGGAGAAAATACCATTGGTCCTAAAAATAAAATTAAAATGCATCCTCCTGATAGTCACCTATGGAGCTGAAACAGTGCACCCAACCAAGAGAGAGACCCTCAAACAGAGAACCATGCAACAACCCAATATGGGAAGATCATAAGACAACACAATATATTAGAGAGAAGACAGGAGCCCAAGATATTATAAAAACCATTAGAAAACTTACATGGCGATGGGTTAGACCTTTTACAAGAGTATCAAACAACCGCTGGGCATCATGACTCACAATGTGGATCCCCCAGAGATCATAAATTGTACCCAACAGAAAGTAAGATGGTATGACAAGCTAGACAAATTCGGAAGGTGTAGGCTCTGCAATACCTATGATAGAGATGTCTGGCAAATCTTGAGGTAGGTCGATGTCCAACAACGGACACTGAAAGGCTGATGGTGATGAAACGCAGAAAAAAAATGCTTGTTTTTTTTAAATTTCTCACCTGAATAGGTTCTTAGTGGAGGGGTTCAATTTGCAAGGTAAGTTTATGCCAAATTAATCCTTCAGCTTGTGTTAAACAGCGTTCATGCTTGTTTTTTCAAAATTCAGACTTTTTTAGTGATCACTGCCAAACAAAAGGCTAGAGAAGTAACTTAAAGATTGATCCCCCCCTTTTTCCAGTTTTTAATTGATTATCCCCAACATGCTACAAAAAGATGTGAAGGTTCCCATTGAGTGACTAACCAGACCTCTCCTTATTATAGACTAATTGTTTTTGTCAAAATTACTTTTTGCTTTGTTTACCCAGGCTAATTATTTCTCCTGAACAATCTGAAAAGTCTGGTTGCTGGCTCATTGATTGCGAGGGTGAAACATCTGAGTATTTGGGACTTGTGATGCCTTTGGTTCTGAATACAACTGTAGCCAAGGCTTGCCTTACGTATCAGCAAATTAAGCAGTTTCCCAGGGCATCAAGTGCTAGAATGTGTTTTAAATGAGTCTAGGACAATAGGACTTCCCAAATATGGATGGAAAAAAATGAGAAAATGAATGAATTTGACAGATTTTGATAGTCAAAAAAAGAAAATCCAGATATTCCAAGTATATCTGACGGTTGAATGCTTTCTTCTGTAGTGAAACCATAAGAAACAAGGAAATTCTCATCACTTTTCATTCCAATATATGTATTTCTCTCACTAAAAACATAAAGGAGATAGTATTGATAAGATACTATAATAAGATAAGGTAATAAGATACTATATCTGAGAGGGCGCCAAAGTTCAGCTTGCCTCAGGTGTCAGGAATCGTAGGGCCAGTCCTGATAGTAGTTCTACTCTCATTTCAATTCAGTAATTTAGGAATCTTCTCAATGACACTGGATTTTCATCCATCTCATGATATTGCATTGGGGCCTCAAGTCATAGGAAAACATTTATTTCTTTTCCTTTGAAGGCCTGTAAAGCATAGTGTAAAGCTACAAAAAACTGTTGGTCTTTCACAACCTTGGTGATCTCCAACCCTGAAGAATCCGAACTGTGCATCTGTCAAGTTACTTGGCATTTCCCTATGCCTTGCCAGACAATTCATGCTTCCTTTGAAATCATTCCACGAGGAAATGAAGAATTTTCTCTCAATTTTTTTTTCTCTCTCTCTGGAAAAGATATTTTGTGCTCCAAGTTCTCTGAAGTTTGGAGTAGAAACTAGGATACACGTATATGTATGTGTATGGAAAACCTAACAAATATCAACAAATGCAAATACAGAATAGTATGGTTGCTACTTCTTCATCTCAAGTCCACACATCTGCCATCTTTTTTTGCAAAATACTCCCCCGCTTGAGCATTGTGGTACTATGTCTAGGCAAGAGGACCTGTCTATAAGCCATAAGTAATATCCAGAATTGATTGTACTTTCATCATAGAGCCATAACTATTCAGAATTTTCCAGTTATGTTATAAGAGGGAAAATTAAGATTGTATTAGAATTATATATTGCTCAAACTGCCATCAGTATGTTTGCTCTTCACAGGGATGTAAAGTTATCTCTCTCAATGGTATCTGTTGGACACAGTGGATCACTTCTGTCCACGCAATATCTCCAAAAGTACTTGAATGAAATTTTGTCAAAGGATGGGAAATAAACTAAGGAAGAAGTGATCAAATTTTAAGGTGGATCCATCAATTGTTTCTTGATAAGGAAATATCTTTCTGTTATTCATATAATCATGTATACACTCATGTTTGTCCACATATCTCTAAAATTTCTCAATGAATTTCCATGAAATTTGACAGATGGGTACACAATAGGCTTTGGTAAACAGGATTGAATTTTAGGATTGATCCATCCAATATTATTGCCCCTACGTTGTAGTTGTATGTCCACACCACACAATATTTTGATGAATTCTCATTGAATTTCAATGAAATTTTGTGGAATAGTGGGCAATGAACCATAAACACTGTATTTGAATTTTGGGCAGATCCATGCATCATTACTTCCTCAGACAACAGTGTTGACAGAACTATGCACTCTCTGAGTACTTTCTAGTTTGACTAAGTTTTGCCAATGAAAGTTTGAGTAATTTTTTAAATAACTTTTTGAAACCTTGACTACAATGCAATAAAACTTTCATTAAATGTGTGGTTGGTTTCACTCAGGGAAATCATTCAATCTTATGTTGATGCAATGTACCCCTTATGTTGATTCAATGTGCCCCTGTACACTAGGGTGCAGTGAGTCAGAAAATAACCATTTCCTCCAACAAGTAACTGAAATATTACTTTCTCATCTTTGTATAACCTATTTCACAGCCAACAGAGTTGATCTTTCTTTTTTTTACCCTTATGTATTATTTCTACTCTTCACTGGTTCCTCCTATGTATGTAAGGATGCATATATATATATATATATATATATATATATATATATATATATATATATATATATATAAGGTGCTACCCAGAAGTCCAGGGGATCCAGACAGAATTCTTCAATTTGTTCAACTGTCCACTTATTTAGCATTTTCCCGTGTCTCACCAGACATTTCGCAGCTCTTGAAATCACTTCACCAAGACATAAGGAACACAATTTTCTCTCAATTCTTTTGTTTCTTTGAGGGAACCATTTTGTACTATAGTTTCCCAAACTTTTTGATAATGTCTTGTACAAATAAATTCTATTTAGCTCATTCCCCCTCCTCCTTCTTCTTTTTCTTCTTCTTTCCTGTTTGTATTGCTCTAACAGCAACGTACGTAATAAACTCTGCTGTCAATTATCGAGTGACAGGACATTCATCACCAAATCCTAATGTCCAAATTGGATTGGAGAAACTCTAGTTGATTAGCTTGGCATCAGAGTTCTCTCACGTTTTGCAACCAGTGCATAAAGGAAATTAATGAGCTTACAAAGGATCATGAAAATTAATGCAGGAATACCCCAAGGATCCATCTTGAAGCCTACACCTTTTCCTTTAGTTTATAAATGATCTACCCAACCATGTAATCAGGTCCTTTATAGACTAACAAGTAGATGATAGCATACTTTATGGACTTACCTCTAAAAACATGGGTCATCTGGACCTAGTATCAGATCCTTTTAGTGAATATTTTGTGATCGTTAAATGGGGTATCAAGTTCAAATCCTTCCCGAACCATCTTTCACTATCAACATGCAAAACCTGACTCTCTATCTATCTCAATGGATGGCTCTATTTTGAAGGTGTCATCCTACCTGGATGAGCTTTTTTTCACTCTCCAACCATTGTCTCATCGTCGTAATGAAGCAAATTTGGCAGTTTTCTACCGTTACTTCCATGGAAGGTGTTCAGACAAACTACGTTCCCTACTCCCTCCTGTCCAAAAATTTCCAGTTAAAACTTTGTCTGCAATTAAGGTACATCTATACTATCTAGATACATCAAGGACTCGTCGCAATTTCCACACAAATAGCTCTTTCTCAAAAACATCTGTTTTGTGGCATAAACTCACTTTTGAATCTTTTCTAGAGCACAATCTCAACATTTTAAAATCCAAAGTGAACAATTGCCTTAACCAATGTTAGTCTTTTTAGGCTTCACTTAAAACATGTCAAATTTAATGTTTCTAACTTCATAATCAATAAGCTAATCTAACATTTTTTTATTGGTCTTAATTCTGTAGCATAAATTAATTACAAATCCTTTAATGCTAAAAGTGACTGAAAAGGCTTGTTCAGAGTGACTACAAACATAAAAAAAAAAGCCAGATACCTAAAATAATGTAGTATTAGCTGAGTTGAATGGGTTTCAATTTAACCATTTCTAGTAACTTTGATAGTGGCTGTTATTATTATTAATTTATTCCAACATTGCACACAAGAATAAAAAAAATATGCATTAATATTTGATCTATTGAAAGAACAAAATGAACAAGTAGTTCAAAGTATAGAATAAAATCTCTTAAAACTTGTGCAACCATATTTGTATTTTATTGATATATGCCAATATAGTTTTATTAGCCCTGAGATTTACCAGGCCTCTCTATCATGGGCATCATACTTTCTCAATTTAGCTAGTTTCTCTCTCCATCTTGTAGTCTGCTGACCTCAGTTGTGCTTGTGATATCTCAGGATCCATGTTGTGAGTCATGATATCCATCAGTTCTCTGCCATTTTTGCAACGTGACCAGCCCATTGCCATTCAAGTTTTGTAATGGATTCTATGATGTCTCAGACTCCTGTTTTTTCCCACATCTATTATGCTGTATTGTGATCTCTCCATGTGATGTTGAGCATCATTCTCTCCAGTGTAAGTTGCATGGTTCTCAGTTTACAAGTTAGGTATCATGTTCTAGCTCCATAGGTGACTATCAGGAGTATGCATTGGTTGTATACTCTTCATTTTAAAACTAATGGGATTTTTTTTTATTCTTGAAAGTTGAACTCTACTGAAGGCTTGTCATCCTAGAGTGATTCTTTGCTTAATTTCTTCTTTTGAGGATTTCAGATGGAGTGGTCTACTTTCTCCAGCTCTATGTTCAGGCTGCACCAAAATGATCTTGAAGCTATTTCAAAATTACTTTTGCTCAAACATTCAGTATACACATACTTTTGTCAAAGGAAAAGATTTGTACAGAATAAGGTATTTGCACCCACTGAAAACTATAAATTAGAAGGGAACGTTGGTTGGCATCTCGTCTGCTGCCTTCAGCCATGTCTATTTATCTCTTCCCAATTTACTTTGTCATTCTGTTTCTCTTATTTCGTATCTACAGTCAAGTCTTTACAATTTATATATTTTTACTTCTGACTCCAGATTTGATAGATTGCAAATTCCACTACAAATGTTTGTTTAGTAGAAGTGAGGAACCAGAGTTAGGTTTAAGCACATTGGAAATGATGTATCTAATAGTAGGTGTTCAGAGGTGCATGTAGAAAGATGTGGTCTAAGTAGTCTGTATTTCCTTCACCCGTTTGTTGCGGAGGTTGCTATTACATCAAGTTTCTGTAGACAGGCTAATGTTTTGATGAAAATAATTACATTAACAAGTAGAATTGAAAAGAGAAGATCGGATTTAAAATATTACCATAAAATTTGGTCTTATTCTATTTGTATGTTGATTGGTAGTATCCGAGGTCTGTCTGGAAGGTATCCAGCCATTCGATATTGACAAAACAAATAGCCTACCTAGGGCAATAGTGCCTTAGTCCCTTTCATAGTACTCCCTTTGGAACCTCACATATTTATCCCAGCAAATTTTCCACTCTTCAAAACATTCTGCAAAGACTGCTTTCAGAATTGCTATCAGTTGCCACAGTGCATTCTCCTTGATCTCGTCCACACAGATTTATTTGGGAAAAACTAGAAGTTGAAGATATCCAAAACTGAGCTGTACAGGGGACTGACAGTCCTTAGTGGTGTGATGTTTTGCATCAAAACCCTTTCTCAAGATGTGAAGAATGGGTAGGCTCAGTCATTGTGAATGTGATGGTTACATGGACACACAATGGTATCTCTTTATACTAAGTAATCTCATGGGCGAGTGTCTGTTCATGCAGCTGCAGTGAGGTCATCTCTGATTTGTTGCCAAGTTACATCTAGCTCACAAAAGCATATATTTCCAATGGGGGAAGATTACACATTAGGCTTTTCACCCAAGGAGAAGATGTTACACTCATTGCCATTTGTAGTGTAAGCAAGTACAACTCACTGTACAATCCAGATATCAGATGGTACTCTTGTCCATTGAGATGCATGACCTGACCCCAGGCTGACACAATGGAGCAATCAGCAACGAATATTGGTACAGATTTTTTATATGCAAACATTAATTTTGAATTGCATAAAACAAATGTATTCCACCATTATTGTTTATTGACTGTAAAGTTCCAACTTTCAAGACCCCTCACCCTCAGTGAGAAGGCATGATTCTGGTGTGAGGGCAATGCCCAGTTTGCACCCCTCATCCAACACCTGTGGCTGGCTACTTTGCGGATAGACCACGTTTGGGTGGGTAAAATCTGGTTATCCATGGATGAAGATAATTCTTGAAGCCACTCTCCTGGTGCGGAAAATTGCACCAACATGATCAAGTTGTCATCAAATAATTTTGTTTTCACGTTTATTGATTCCATCAGAATCGGCTTGTTAGTCGACACTTAATCTATCATCGTTCCTGACCTGTAACCCAATTTAGTCAATTAGAAAAGGCATTGAACTTTGTAATCTCTCAGGCAATCAGGTTTCTACATGTCCTGCCAAAAGATTCAATTATTGTCATCTGTCACAGATGCTATTATACAGGGATCGTCAATAATTGATACCTGTCAGTTTCTTCCCTTATTCACAATACCTGCATGTTGGGAATATTTATTTTTTCCGAAAATTTTCTCTCTGTAATCAAACCAGTCCAAATTCAATGTTATTAGATCTTTGATAAAAATAACAGAAAAGCAATGCTTGATTAGCCAAGTTGCAAAATTAGAATGTGCTGAGGACCCCACAATTTCAAGCGCCCCATACTAAATCCTTGCAAGTCATCAGTTCCAATTCAGTGATTCTGTACCAACCATTTTAACATGGTACTATACTGCCTTCAATTTTGTTTTTGAATGACTGGGTATTTAGGGTGAACAATTCAAACTAATTATCACCTTTAATTGGAGTTTTTATTTGAATAAAGTAATTAATGGGAGTGTGGTATCTATGTGATTCAATTACAATGCAAAAATACAAAGGTAATCGAAACTAAAGTCATAGCCACAGTAAGAAGATGAAATTGAAAACAAAGTAATACTATTACTGAAATGTCAGACATATTTGTTGTATTTTCTTTCTGTATAACAAAATAACAAATGTATAAAATTGAATTACTTTGCAAGTGAAAAATGTATATGTTTTGATATTTATGAGTCTTTTTTTTAATTTGGACCATTTTATTATACAAATGCTACTGGCCCAGCACTACCTTTAACCGGCCTGAGTAAAAATCTTTCATCTGTCCATGAAGATACTTACTAGACACATTCATCAGAATTAAATTTGATTACTTTTCAGACTTTCCGATATAAGGTGTTGTTATTATCATACATTAATTCATTTGTACAGCTTTCATTGTTTTTCCTACTCAGATCACATTTTAGATACTATACCCTCAAAATGTTAAATGGAATTATTTATCTGGTCTATTCTGTCATGTCCAGTGACCTCCCTGGGGAATTCGTGAACTCATAACTGTCAATTCTTTCTTATGATGCCAATCTATCTCTACACTGAACTGTCAATACTTCTGCACTACCTGACCCAAAGTTGGACTTGAAACTTTCTAAATTACTTTACCAATGCTTTTATCTACGAGGCCATATCCTATAGGACTAATTACTGCAATACTTAGAATAGTACAGTTTTGATTAGTACAGATTTTGACATAATATTGTTGAGATATTGCAATGAAAATTAATGTAACTAAGAACAGGCTGGCAAACGAATGTTAAATCATAGCAGGACTTTTAACAGTGTAGTTTTGAACAGAATGGAACATTTTGGAACAAATTAACTGCCATTATCAAAGTATACCTGTACATAGATTTTCAGAACTTTGAATGTAATGTCTATTATTTCCTGATTAGTGTTAATATCTGTACTTAGCCTACTGATTAGATCTCTTAAGGATAGTTTGCACTCTGCTTGTTTCAGTCATGTTATTTTCAATTGGTGTTTTACATTTATCATTATGATTCTGTTCCATGAGAATCAGTGTTCCCCCTTTCTCCTTGCATACATAATCAGCCATACCTGATTTTAAAGTCTCTTCACAGATTACAGCTTTCCACTGTCCCTCATGCATTTTTAGAGGGTTTCTGGTCTTACTTTTGTATTCCATGTCACAACTGCGGGGTAATATATATACACAGTTTTTGGTCATGTTTTCTTCTGGTGAAGGTTTAACTCTGGTTAGCTGTCTGCATAGAGTGGAAGTATTTTGGGGTATTGTTCTGGTATCATATGGAATTTAGAGACTACCTCAGAAGGACACCACACATGACTGGACAAGGAATGGATCAAATAAAGTGTTCTGTTTGACGTACCAAGAAGGTTAATGAATTAGATAGACATTTGGGAGATAACTTTGATTAGTGTCAGGATGAGTTTCTGTTTGCTTATATTAAATTATCATTTAATAATTGAACAACAGTAGCCATCAGAGATGGTAAAAGATTCTATCCTTTTTTTTTATATGTGTGTGTGTTTCTTTATGTGTTTGTATGTGGCAGCACTCTTGGATATCCTGTTTGGCATCAGTACTAGACCACTTCTAAAAAGGGTTGTTTCTCTGAATTTTTGAGATAAGGTATTATTATTATTTCTATTATTATTCGGACTATCCTCATCTTGGTTGTTTTTCATACAACGTTTCGGCCATTGTACTCTACGGCCTTCATCAGATATCATCTGGTAGGTGTGGAGAAGTAATGAACCAAACCCTTTAATTAACCGATGGGGTATATAGACGGTACTCCCCTCTTAGCAGTAGTAGAATTTTTGTCTGGGATTGAACCTAGAACCATTAGATTACTTGCAGTTCTTCTGTCTGATTCTCTAAGCACTAAGCTATGTGTCCATGTGGACAACCGGTGCTAATTTTTAGGAGCCTTAAACCTCAGGTGGCAGTTTTTTGATACCTGATGAAGGTCATAGAACACAAGGGACGAAACGTTGTATGAAAAACAACCAAGATGAGGATAGTCCGAATAATAATAGAAATACTAAAAAAAGGTTCTTGGATTTTTGGGAAAAAAAGCTTTTTTGATATTTTGGGAGGCCTTATTTTGATGGGTTTATTGATAACATCTAGATTCTTCAGAATCTGGATGTTTTTTTTGTTTTTTAACTCCAAGTTGTTTTCAAATGGAAAACATTAGTGATGTCATAAATTGAATTTATCATGACAGCATTTATTCTTCAATGAGATTTTTTTACCTGACTTGAAGTTTTGAAGTTACGGTTCAATTATTTTCACATTTATTTCAATAAATTCCAATATTTCCTGGTCATCTGCTTTTGATATGTTTATACCATCAGTACACATTTTCTCATGTACACATTGCTCGGTTCTCAGTTTGAGGGTCAATCTTTTGGTTAGGTTCCATATTTCAGCTCCATGTATGATGCCCAAATCTTGTGCTGCTATTTTTTTTAGATGATTTTAGATAGAAGATCTAGAATATTAGCCTTGATGCATGCACACACTCAATTTCATTCATTTATTAGAGAAATGGATATCCAATATGATGAATGGAAGGATTTCCTTTGTTCCCTGTCCATAAAACCTAAAGGTAATAAGTTTGCTGGTAGAGATATCTTCTACCCACCATTTCTTTGAAAAGATTCCATAGGAACACTCCACTGTCAGATAGCAGGGAAATTTGTATATCTGTGAATATTTTTTACATGGGGATTAACTAGTAAAAAGAATGTTACTAACATGATAAATAAGTAAAAACGGGAAATGATTACAAGATGAACATTTTTTACCATCGAAAGGATCAAAGCAACAAGTCTCACTTGGAATTTTGGCTCTGAAATCTGACTTGCCAATCAGATACATTCTAAAATTTTGAGAAGAGTCATTATCATTTCCACAGATGTTTGGACAACTGAACTTATTGAAAACTAGCAACCAATACTATCAACATAGGTTTCTTTAGTTCTCAAGCTGGTCTGGCTGGCTGGCTGGCTGGCAATGTATCATGCATACAGGCTGCACCAAAGAAGCTATTGGGCTGAAAAATTTATATATTTACTCATTATTATTTTTGTTTTTTTAACACCCTCCCTAAATTACTTTTTAGTGGATGGTCTAAATTGCAATGTAAATGTTTGCCAAATTGGCCCCTTACTTTTTTATCCAGTAACATTAACGCTGTTTTGTTTTTTTAATTCAGACTTTTTTTAGTGATCCCTGCCCAACAAAAGGCATGAGAAGTAACTTATTCATTGATCACCTTGTTCTCCAATTTTTATTTGAACACCTGGAACACGGCATGCTGCCAAAAGATGTTGGTCAGATGATGGTTTCTATTATGTGACTAACCAGACCTGTAATTTTGAGAAAAGTCATTATCATTCCATGAGTTGTTTGGAATAATGAAATTTACTCTTTTTGCTTGTTTTTTGTTGTGATCATAACATTTTGGCTCATCCATTCTACAGCCTTCTTCAGGTGTACAATGTTGTAGTAACAACAAAAGCAACAAAAAGAATGACTACGATAGTGCAAACAATTATCAGAATGATGCCAATCGGGTTCAAAAATTTTATCACATCTGACTTTGGTTTTGACTGACATGTGACCAGTAAAAACGTTGCTTTAAAAATTTTCAATTCTCTTCATAAATTTGATTATCCACTTGCATAGTATAATGGTTAGCATATCGACTTCATGCACAGAAGGCCTCGAGTTTGATTCCCTGAATGATTGAAAAGTATCGGAAACTCTTCACTAGGATAAATTTTTCTGTTCACTCAACAGCTAACTGAGAACATTCTAAGCTGTGTGGTTAGGGTGGAGGTATCCCTATGTTAGAATTGCATCCTGCCAAGGGTTGGTCATTGAAACTTAAAGAATAAAGTAAGAACAAGCCTGGCAGCTGCAGGGGCAATCTCTACACCAGCTTCTATTCAAACTAAAGATAGTTGCTGCAACTTTTGTATATATAATGAAAATAACAAAAATACTTATTTTTTGTATAAATGTTTTTATTCATTAGAATAATAATCTTCATGATAATTTTGTCAATTTTACCAAGACAGTAAGTCAGTCTCCTGGTAATCAGTTGGTCATGAATTCAAATCACTGTAGGAGAATGTGAATTTTACATATTGGTTCACATACCTAATTTTTGTGAGGATTCTTCTTCTCCTTCTTGTTCTTAAGTTTGACAATAAGGTTCTGTTTTCAACTTGAAACTCGTGAGACTCACTTGATGCATACCATTGGAACTCCATCACTGGCCATATACTCCAAACTCCAATTGGATTTATTTCTTAGGAGACGGATGTAAATTCAATCTGATCAGAAAAATAAATCATTCATATAAATAACCGTGTTTTGCGCAAGTTTTTTGGCCTTTGCAAACTTTTTCACACTGACAGCTGTACTCTTCAACCAGAGAGATTTTTTCTGCTCACTGATATATCAACTTCTAAAAAGCTCATTAAATATTAAAATCAATGAACTTGAAAAAACATAAAACAAAGTATCTTTAAGATCAATAAACTAGAAAAACTACAGTAATCAATAAGCTGTAGGAGCTGAAGACATGCCACAACAGTGTAGAATGCATACCAAAACAAAGCCATTAACTGTTGGTAATAGTGTTACCAGCATGATATATGTGTGTGTGTGTGTCCCTGTGTTTATTCAAATGTTATTTTTATATATATATGTATATATATATATATATATATATATATATATATATATACACACGTAAATATGTATATATATATATATATTATTGTGTCATCCACAGACAGCTGTTTTGATGTATTACATCTCTTCAGTGTGGCTATAGACTTTAACCCACCAGGCAGAATTGAAACCCTCACATCGGACCCGATATCCTACCTCTGGACTACGGAACTGGGTGGTCAGTAAGGCTGAATTTAAATGATATATTCATTCACGCATAAGCTTAAAGAGTGCTCAACCCTGAATAGAGGAGCATTAATTATTGTATCATTCACAGACAGCTGTTTCAATCTATTACATCTCTTCAGTGTGGCTATAGACTTTAACCCATCCAGTACCGCGAGGCAGAATTGAAACCCTTACATCGGACCCGTGTGTGTGTGTGAATTATAAATTGCATTATATTATACAGAAACTCATTTGAAATGATCTGCCATCATTACATGATTAATGTATTGCTCATCCTGGACAGCATAAATAGAAAAAACAATTAAAGAGAATGGGGCTGCTGCAGGAATCAAACCTGCCACTGATAGGATAGCCGCTTTAATGCAGTGATGCTCTTACCATTGAACTAAACAGCTGCCAATAATGCAAAATTGGTTGAAAGCAGTTATTTGGACCTTTTGCATAACCGGTGGCTTTGCATTTAGCTCAATGGTAAGAGCATTGCTACATTGAAGCAGCTATCGTATCAGTGGCAGGTTTGATTCCTGCAGCAGCCCCATCTTCTTTTATTGTTTATTCTATTTATGTTGTCTAGGTTGAGAGATATGTTAATTATATAATGACAAGAGATCATTTCATATAAGTTTCTTCATTACATAAAACAATTTATAATTCTTCTATAAAATCACATACATCCATCTTTTAATTCATATGAATATATATACATATCTCTCTCTCTCTCTCTCTCTCTCTCTCTCTCTATATATATATATATATATATATATATATATATAATACAATAAATTATGATGATATCCTATATAAGGTAATAAACTATATACAGTATCATCATCAGTCTTTTAACATCCATTGTTGGAAATAGACCTTCCCCAGGATCCGCCACAATTCTCTATCAAGGGCGTCGGGGAGCCAGTATTTCCTGAATCTGTCTAGTTCATCTCTCCATCTTGTGTTCTGTCGGCCTCGGTTTCTTATATAATTTCTAGGGATCCATGTTGTGAGATGTGATGTCAATTGGTTGTCTTTCATTCTTGCAACATTAAAATCATAGCTGAAAGGGAGGTGGTGTTTGATCAACACTGCTGGGGTGTCATGTTAATATAACTGTTTTGTTTTTAAAATTCCCGAAACAGTCAGGTGGTAAACAACTGATGATCCCGGCAAGAAAAAATTTGCACATAGTGCCTTAATTTGAAAGTATGTGTAAAACATTAAAAAAACACCAAAGAAAGTAGCATAAATTACATTAATAGGTATTGGGAAATAAGTGTCTGAAGTGACACAAAAAAAAAGTTTTGAAAAAAAGTTTTTTTATGGGATAAGTGTTTAAAGCTGTAAAGCTTTCTAGACTATATATATGTGTGTGTGTGTTTGGATGTTCCTATGAATGTTTTAATAATAATGTTTTATTGAATTTAAAGTAAAATGTACCAATAAATAGAAAGCATGGTACTTAGTGCTGTCTTTCTTGTCTCCTATTTGCGACTACCTCGGATCTAGGTGTAGTATCTTTTTCTTACAAGAAAATAGTAAAGGGAAGTGTATTGTTTTGAATCAGAAGAGTTTTATTCAATTCAATACTGAACAAATTTCAACCTCTATTGCACGACTCAAAAATATTAAAATAATGTGAAGATTCTAGCCAAGCATTTCCTCTGCGAACAAAGTCAAAGATGTATATTTATCAACCCCGTGTTGTTCCTTCCATCCTTCTGTCTTTCTGTTCACACAATATCTCTAAGGGTTCTCAATGAATTTCATTGATAGTGGAAGGTTGGGTCATGGGGTAAGTGAAGAAGGGATTAAATATTGTGGATAGATCCTGGAATTTGTTTGCGACTGAGAAATAATTTTAATCATTTTGCATGATAAAAGGTTAAAAAGGAACGGTAAATAAAAATGCTAAATTTAGATTTTAAAGGGAGTAACTTGATAACATATTGTGAGAATTGCGTTCTCTCCCCTGTTTTTTTTTTTTAAATATTCTGTTTTCATTCAGGTTCCAGTTACTTTATGGAGTTGGCAGAGATGCGCGCTCTTTGAGTGCTTTCTTATTAGAAGATGAAATGATATGAGCAGAAAGATACATGTTCAAACAAATGTCTCTGGGGAGAGGGACGGGGATTTCACATGGAAGGTTGCCAGTGTTTACTGGGGTATCTGAGTGGAAGATTGATGTCCATTAGCAATATGGTGTCTAAGTGACGTAGATTTAATGTGACAAGTGGAGAGACCAGCAGGTCTAACAAGCCATGATGGAAGAAGAAAAAAATCTATTCTAACAGGCTGATGAGAGGCATTAAAACAAGTATTGTATATATATATATATGTATAAAAATAATTGTCATCCACAGACAGCTGTTTCGTTGTGTTACAATTCTCCAGTGTGGCTACAGACTATCCGATATCCTTTCCAGTACTGCTGGATAGGGTTGAAACCTTTGCTCTGGACACAGAGGTAGATGTTCTACCCCTGCCCTACGCAGACCTGGATGGTCACTAGGACCAAATTAGACGATATATATTTACTTACACATAATTCCCCATCTACCAGAGTGCTCAAATCCAGAGTTGGAAGAGCATTGCTTAGTTGCTTATAGTAAATAGATGCCCTACTTAAAAGCGCTCAACCCTAAGGAAGGGAACGTTAATTAATTATATATATATATATATATATATATATATATATATATACATATATTTATATATATATGAGTCTGTTTGCATATGTGTGTTTATATGTGTATGTATATATAGAGAGATATTCGTATGTATGAAGAATAGAAGAGTACATATTAATGATTAATCCAACAACATTTAAATGTATAATACACAGCTTGATTAAAAATTCTATCATAACTATCATAGAAAACAAGATTATAATCAAATTTAGATTTTTTCAAACGATTTATTATAAGGTGGTTATAAATTCAGTATAACTTCCTAAGTATATTACCTGTTCATCTGACAAGTGAAAAAAAGGGGTTTATAAATTACATTCACAGATATTTGGAAATAAGTGATTTGAATAATGCAAAAACTTTTTTGAAAAATGTTTTTTAACGTTTAGTGTTTAAAGCTGTAGAACTTTTTTAGACTATTTATATAATGTGTGTGTGTATATATACACATAAATATATATTTTTTCTGCCTTTCACACTCTTCAGCAATGAGACGTCTGCTGTTTTCTTGGATTCAAATGTAAACAGCCATATCCTTGTACATATTATTTTTTATATATTGATAGCTCTATCTACTTCATTAAATATTGAGCACTAAGATTAAACATTTACTTCAAATAAAATCTTTTTTCATTTGTTTTCTACTTGTTCGTTACACATTGAGACAATATATGCATTGTGTATAAATATATATATATATATATATATATATATATATATACATACATATATATGTATGTATATATAAATATGAAATCTATATATATGTAAATATTTATGCATACATATATATATGCATATATATATATACATACATATATATATACATACATATATATATGCATATATATATATACATACATATATATATGCATATATATATATATACATACATATATATATATACATACATATATATATATGCATACATATATATATGCATACATATATATATATATGCATATATATACATATATATATATATATGAATATATGCATACATATATATGAATACACACATATTTATATATGCATACACTCACAAATACATATATATGTATAAATATATATATATACGTATTTATGTTTGTATTGAAATCCGACAGAATGTTGATGAAAATGACAATTGGAAGATGAAGAGAAAAACTCAAGAGATAGGTGTTCATCTCAAAATCTTTAATCATTCCCTGGGTTTTTTCCAATGCATTTTGATGGGGGTCAGCCATCTTTTTCAATATTTTCAGTGGTTCATAGAAGAAATATTACTCTCAATCTACACAGATACAAACACCTCCCCAACAAGCTCTGACTAAACAACCAAACGACACAGAAATATTCCCATTCTCTCTTCTGCCTCAAACATGTAAACAACAAATTTTTCCTTTGAAAGTGATGGCTGGTGCCCATTGAAATATGCCAAATGGAATAACAAAGAAAATTGAGAATTTTAATTCCTATCATCTGAGTTTTTCTCTTCAACTTCCAACCATTTCCATCAACATGTATATGCATACATGAATATGTATATATGTATGCATATACATATATATATGCATACACACACACACACACACACACATATATATATATATATATAAATGTATATACATGTGTGGGTATGTATATATACACACACACGTATATGTATATATGCTTGTGTGTATATGCTTATTTGTATGCATGTGTATATGTATGTATGATATTGATATAGAAATAATCGAATCTATGGAGACAGTTGATGCAGATAAAGACAGGAGCTTAACCCTTCACCAAACAATAGAAAGCTTCATTTCAGAAAGCACAGTATCGCAGAATCATTAAAGAATTTATCAGCGCTGCCCTCAGCAATCTGTTTAGCTTAATAGAAGATGGCCTGGCCCAATTCTGTGTAAAGCATAGAACCCTTTGAAAATCTTACATTAATTGAATTAACAGATAGTTGGGAATAATTGACTTAAATGACATTATTTTTCTTATACTTTATTTACATCTTTCGTGTTCAATGCTGTAAAGCTTTCCAGACACACACACAAGCACACACACACACACACATATATATATATATATATATATATGTATATATACACACATGTGTGGTTCCAAAACACAATAAACAGCATTCAATTTTAAAATTCTGAATTTGAATTTTCTCATCTTATTACAACCTATATATATATATATATATATATGTATATATATATATATATATATATATATATACAAATCATATATAATGCAATATCCGATGTGTGATTGGTTTATTTCATAAAGTGCTCAATACATTAAACATCAAATTAAGTTTGAGTAGAGCTTGAAATACATTTATACATTTCCAAGAACCGCCCCCCCCCACCTCATGCTACCCACTGTGAAAAATATTCAACAAATTGGTTATAGCTGTACGGATAATTTTGATAGATTCATAACAAAACACAACAACGGAGTAGTTAGAAATGATATTAGTGGAAAAATTAGGAATAAACTAGATTGCAATCGCACTAACAATAACAGATGCCCTTTGCAAAACAAATGACCCAAATCGAATATTGTACATCAAGCTGAAATATCAACCCAAGAGAAATCTTTAGAAGCAAAATCCTATATCAGAATATCTAAAACACTCTTCAAACTAGGATCAGTCAACCACACATTATAATTTACAAACAAAATCATAAAAAAGAGTATATCACATTACTGGAGACTATCAGATAGCAACTTCACATCCATGGTAAAATGGAAAATATTGAAACAACATGCATATGCCAGAACATTGAAACCCCATGTTCATCATCATCAGTCTCTCAACATCCATCATTGGACACAGAACCTCCCCAGGATTTGCCACATTTCTCTACCATAGGCATCGCAGAGCCAGTACTTTCTGAATTTGTCTAGCTCATCTCTCCATCTAATATTCTGCCTACCTCGGTTGCGCATGTGATCTCGGGGGATCCATGTCATGAGTTGTGATATCCATTGGTTGTCCGCCATCCTTGCAACATGGCCAGCCCACTGCCATTTGAGATTTTTAATGGATTCTATGATGTCCCTGATTTTTGTCTTTTCCCAGATGTACTGTGCTGCCTTGTGGTCTCTCCATGTGAGGCCCAGCATAATTCTTTCATGTGCACGTTACATGGTTCTCAATTTACGGATCTTTCTCTTGGTTAGGTTCCATGTTTCAACTCCATAAGTGACTATTGGGAGGAAGCATTGGTTATGCAGCCTTCTTTTTAGGATTAATGGGATCATCTTATTTTTGAAGGTTGTTCTGCCAAAGGCTTGCCATCCTAGAGTGATTCTTCACTTTATTTCTTCTTCTTTTGAGGGTCTCAAAATTTGGAGATTTGTTGTCCTAGGTAGATGTAGTGATCGACTTTCTCCAGCTCTGCGTCCTCGATTTTGATCTTAGTATTTTTATCTCCCATGTGATTGTTGCACATGATCTTCGTCTTGCTGAAGTTCATGTGTCGGCTGACTTTCTTGCTCTCTTCATTCAAATCATCTATCATTAGTAGGAGGTCATGTAGGTTCTCTGCAAAAAGGACAATGTTGTCTGCAAATCTGAGGTTGCTCAGATACTTGTCGTCTATTCTGTGAGAAATGAGAAATGTGAAATCCTCACTTTCACCAATAGACCAAAAAAACAAAAACGGAATTATTGAAAAGAAAAAATGTAACATTAAAATGCCGGCACCACTCAAAATTTCTATTAAATAACATAATATAACACCCCATATAAAGGTATACAAAAATTAACCATCATAGCTATCTTGTTATTATTAATAATAGTTGTAGCAGTATAACTAATAGCATTAACGTTATTTCATACCCTCAGCCACTTTAAGAACAACCCAATCACCTTTTTATAACTATCTTAGATATGTAGAAACAAACCAAACTTAGAATATATAAAAGAATTTAACAAACAACCAATGTCATGTAAAAGTGAAACCCCAACATTGGGGAGTCGATAAAAATAAGAATAGAATACTTCCTGAGAGGAAACATACCACAAAGAGCTGATGGTCTAACAACACTGATAAAGAAAGTGCCTTCAGCATCCCCTGTTAATTCATAACAACCAGACAGTGATTTATCTCCACAATGTAAAGCAAAACAAGCAGTGACCAACAACTAAACAAGGGAAAAAAAAGGAATATATAAATGGAATGAGGGGAAATTTTTCAACCAGAAAAATAGACACACCCAAAAAAAGGTCCTAGATAGGGATCTAAAATAAATCGAATAAATTCCCATTTGAACTTCATTTCTAATTTTTCTTTCTTTTAAACACCAAATGGATTAAAATGTCACTTCAAAGTGTTAGATGAAATTTTACAATATTCTTTTTTTTTAAACAACATATTCAAAAATCAAACCCTTGAAACAATATACATATTCTTTGAAACAATGTTCTAGAATAGAAATATCATGATATATTAATCTCTCCATTGATCGTATCATTTTTATCTGGTACTACACAAGTATATATGTATTTACAAATTATGTGTAATAGCTGTTTATGATATCAAAGATCAGAATTGAACAAACAGGTCAAATCATCAATACACTGTAATGATTATATATGTATTGCAATAGAGGAAATATACAAAGCACGTTTAGATATTCATAAGAAATGATTTTACTATGGGAAAGCATTGCAAATTATTTCGCAATAATAACTCATTGGAAATCATTTTACTATGGGAAAGCATTACAAATTATTTCGCAATAATAACTCATTGGAAATGATTTTACTATGGGAAAGCATTGCAAATTATTTCACAATAATAACTCATTGGAAATGATTTTACCATGGGAAAGCATTGCAAATTATTTCACAATAATAACTCATTGGAAATGATTTTACTATGGGAAAGCATTGCAAATTATTTCACAATAATAACTCATTGGAAATGATTTTACTATGGGAAAGCATTGCAAATTATTTCACAATAATAACTCATTGGAAATGATTTTACCATGGGAAAGCATTGCAAATTATTTCACAATAATAACTCATTGGAAATGATTTTACCATGGGAAAGCATTGCAAATTATTTCACAATAATAACTCATTGGAAATGATTTTACTATGGGAAAGCATTGCAAATTATTTCACAATAATAACTCATTGGAAATGATTTTACCATGGGAAAGCATTGCAAATTATTTCACAATAATAACTCATTGGAAATGATTTTACCATGGGAAAGCATTGCAAATTATTTCACAATAATAACTCATTGGAAATGATTTTACTATGGGAAAGCATTGCAAATTATTTCACAATAATAACTCATTGGAAATGATTTTACCATGGGAAAGCATTGCAAATTATTTCACAATAATAACTCATTGGAAATGATTTTACTATGGGAAAGCATTGCAAATTATTTCACAATAATAACTCATTGGAAATGATTTTACCATGGGAAAGCATTGCAAATTATTTCACAATAATAACTCATTGGAAATGATTTTACTATGGGAAAGCATTGCAAATTATTTCACAATAATAACTCATTGGAAATGATTTTACCATGGGAAAGCATTGCAAATTATTTCACAATAATAACTCATTGGAAATGATTTTACTATGGGAAAGCATTGCAAATTATTTCACAATAATAACTCATTGGAAATTATTTTACAATAGAAAAGCATTGCAAATTCACCAAGAACAACTGATTGGAAATTAGTTTTCTATATCCCTATCACCTAAAATATTTAGATAGTGCAGAAAATAATGAAAGTTATGCTGAGAAGTGGTTAAGTCTCAGTTAAGTCAGTGGTAAGTGATAAGAAAAGACAAAACCCTGCTTACATACACTTGGTTCAAAGATAAATCATGCAAAAATACAATTATGATTATTTTCAGATTCATTTCACCAGGATTTGTATTGTGCTACTATATATAAGATGTGTTCCAAAAGAAATGAAATATTTTCAAAAATAATCTTATTGTTCTACCTGTAACTTCATGAGACTTGTCTCCCTCAAAATAGTGCCCTCCGCTATCTGTACATCATTTTTAGTGTTTATTTCAGTTCTGGAATTAATTTTTGATTTTAAAGATAGTGTGCGGATCTCAAGGTGCATTTTCTTCTATCCTTTCTATTGTTTGAAATCAATGACTCTTCAGGGTATATTTCAGTTGTGAGAACAAAAGAAGTCGACAAGCCAAATCAAGAGAGTATGGTTCTAGCTTCCATCGAGGGACATAGACCTCCCCCAAGATTTGCATGACCTCTCTATCATGGACATTGCAGAGCCAGTGCTTTCTGAATCTGTTTAGCTCGTCACGTCATCTTACTTTCTGTCGGCCACAGTTTCACATATGATCTCTGGGGATCCACGTTATTAATTGTGATGTCCAGCAGTTGTCTGCCATTTTTGCAACACGCCCAGCCCATTGCCATTTGAGTTTTCTAACAGCTTCTATGATGTCTCGTACTACTGAGGTTGAGCACGATTTTCTCTTGTGCATGTTGCATGGTTTTCAGTCGGAGGGTCAATCTTTTGGTTAGATTCCACATTTCAGCTCCATAGGTGACTATCGGTGAGATACATTGGTTGCACACCCTTCTTTTTAGGACTAGTGGGACTTTCTTGTTCTTAAAAGTCAAGCTTGCTCTACCGAAAGCTTACCAACCTAGAGTGATTCTTTGCTTTATTTCTTCTTATGATGATGATTTCATGGAGACTCGCTATCCTAGGCTGATGTAGTGGTCTACTTTCTCCAGCTTTGCATTTTAGATTTCGACATGTTTGTTGTACATGACATTTGTTTTGCTGAAGTTCATGTGAAGGCCAACTTTCTTGCTTGTTTCATTTTGTTCATCTAACATTATTTGGAAAGTGTAAAGGTTCTTAGCAAAGAGGACGATGTCATCAGCAGTTTTTCTTTCCTTATCGTGTGGCATGAACTTTTACAGATTCTTACCTCTTCTCTAACTTCACAGACAGTCAGGTGATGATCTCCACAGATCACGGCACACACCTTTTTATTGTGATCATTTTCCATCATTGTTAAAGGTTGTCCAGATTTGGCATCATCTTTGGTGGAGATTCTTCCCAATTTGGAATGCTGGTACCACTCAAGGCATTACGCATTGCTCAGGCAATCATCCCCAGCAGACCTGTTGCAACATTAGGAAAGTCTCAAAAGAAGTTTTTCCAAATTTTATAAAGAATTTAACACAAACATGTTGCACTTCATTGTTCAACTTGGAGGGAAATATGCCTAGTCCTCTACACACACGTTCACTGTGGCATGTATAGCTAAAAAAAATCTAACCAGCATTGCTTCACGCAGTTTTTATACAAAAGCTCAAAGTCACTGCTACGTAATGTATCAGTCACAAGCAAGCTAAAATGTCTCATTGGCATTCAGTTTCTTTATGGACCCACTGTAAATGTAATGATTTCTGTGGATGAAAATTTTGAAATATTCATTGAATAAATCATACCTATAATATCACAGGTTACATGAACAGCTAATCATAGTTATGAAAACACAAATCACCGATGTTTCCTGTTTATTTGTTTGTTAGTTTATTTCTGTTTATTTATTTATACAATTTATTATTTTCTATAAAATTGATGCCAATGTATAAAGTTAATTGAAACTGCCAAGATTTGAATTGGGATGAACTAGCAGCCTGATGACTTACCAATAGGCCAACAGTACACTGATGACACAGTGTTGAAATTTCAAGCATTAAGTATGCCAGTCAGATTTTATACATTGAGGAAAGGGAACAATACATCAAAGTTGCTGACGGCCTAGACAGGCAGAATTTTTAAAAAACAAAAGCAAGCAAAAAAATAAAGCAATCATTACTTTTGAAGACATGGGTACACTAGTATGTTTAGATAAATCTCAGGCTAAATAGACGGAAATGAAGTAGGAAGATTGTGTCGCACCAGTTTCTGTTGCATGCATCAGCTAAATGATCCTTGCAAGTTTCAAATCTGGTCAAAAACAGGACTTTGTTTTTAT
The DNA here is from genome assembly GCA_963457665.1 of Thysanoteuthis rhombus. Classification (NCBI taxonomy): domain Eukaryota; kingdom Metazoa; phylum Mollusca; class Cephalopoda; order Oegopsida; family Thysanoteuthidae; genus Thysanoteuthis; species Thysanoteuthis major. Next base: position 38,595,422 of record OY735230.1, read on the forward strand.
GACCTCTGCCTTACAGGATGCAAGTCCATTGAAGGGATACCTCCAAACTAATCACACCTTAGAGTGTACTCAATTAGCTGCTGAGTGAACAGGGAAATTTTTCCTAATGAAGAGTTTTCCACACTCTTTGCTCATACCAGGAATAGAACCCACAACTTTCTGTTTTTCCAGCTTTTGGCAAGCTTTCGGCAGAGCAATCTCAACCTTCAAAAATAAGATCCCATTAATCCTAAAAAGAAATGTGCATAACCAATGCATCCTCCCAATAGTCACTTATGGAGCTGAAACATGGAACCTAACCAAGAGAAAGATCCGCAAATTGAGAACCATGCAACATGCACATGAAAGAATCATGCTCAACCTCACACGGAGAGATCACAAGACAGCACAGTATATTAGTGGAAAGACAGGATTCCAAGATATTGTAGAATCTATTAAAAAACCTGAAAGGCAATGGGCTGTTCATGTTGCAAGAATGGCAGACAACCGATGAACATCACAACTCACAACGTGGATCCCCAGAGATCACATGTAAAACCAGGGCCAACAAAATGTAAGATGGTGTGACAAACTAGATGAGTTCAGACAGTATTGGCTCTGTGACACTCAAAATAAAAGGGTTTGGCAAATCTTGGCAAAATCTATGTCCAATGACATGCTAAAAGGCTGCTGCTGCTGATGATGTTGAATACATCCTTCTGTGCCCATGGTAAATACACAACTCTCTTGATCACAAGGCAGATCTATTTGATCAATGATATGCACTTCTCTTTTCAGGAACTGCCACCTACACAGCTACCTGAAGTGTTTGGAATGCATGACAACGTGGACATTACCCGTGAACTGCATGAGACGCAACAGCTGTTCGATTCTGTCCTACTGACCCTAGGTCATGGGGATGGTGGAATATCAGGGCAGACGGATGAGACCCTTTTTGAAATTACCACAGATATTCTTGCCAAGGTTGGTCACTTCATCTTCAGTTTGATTTTTTTTTTGTTTTTTGCTTCTTATTTTACAGCTGCGATCCTGAACACTGAGTATACATCCCACAAGAGAGCAATTTGAGGGTCAATTTGGAATTTGGTTTGAAGAGCAAAAAACATTTCTTTGCTCAAAACTCTATCATATTAGGGCCTAATTGATTTATTCCTAATTACACAAGATTATAGATTAGTAATTTTACTATAGATTCCATTTCAACTAATACTTGACTATTTAACTCTGTAAAAGTGATGAATCAATTGATTTGATACCAGTTTTCACACTGTAAAGAAATGTCAAAAATTTTAGTAAGTGCCCTAAAGTTCATATCCCAATATATTTTATATTACAGAAAATTTGTTCCTTTACAGATATTTATCCTCTTACGATGAATAGTGCTAAATTTGTGAATTTTTTTTTCTAATATATTGTCAACTCAGACCTGGACTGGCCCCTTGCTCTTCTGATGATGATTTGTCCATTCTCAAGGAAGAGGAAATAAGTAGATACATACTTTCTGAACTTAACATTGAATCATCATTCCTTTTCAACATCAAATGATGCGGTCATCGGTCGGCCAGTCTGTCAATCGATAGGCCATTCATATTTTAAGTATCAATTTTCTTGGTCATATCATGTTGTATCGATATCTTCCTTCCCTCCTCTTCCTCTTTGGCCTGCAACTAATACCACAACTAGTAACGTTAAATATGAAATTTTCCCAGTAGTACCGTGTTGGATTTATATGAAATTTGGTCCATATCTTCAAGTGAACCATTCTCATCTTCAAATTTTTCGTCTCCTTTGGTTACTACTACCATGGATTGTGGATGCAAGGTTGAACTTATGGCTCCTGTTTTTATTATAATTAGAGGGACATCAAATTATTTGAGCTATAGAGCAAAAAAGGTTAAGGACCACTGATTCACAGTTTTCTCTTTCTTTGCACACTGGTTGGATCATTATTCTCTAAATCCTACTCAGAAGTATCCTGACTGTTGTTATTCTCATTACAATTTTTCAGTCAAATCATAGTTGGATTGGTCTGAATTCTTCTTTTATATAGCCATGGGTGTTAAATCTATATCTTCAGACAGAAAATCACTATATTTGTGTAGAAGTGCTTAAACAATTTGCGAATATTCGTCCATTTTTTTTACCATTTTCAGCATATTCTGATGTTTTTTAGCCATTTGGGGGCATTTCTTGGCTATTTTTATTATTCAGAAATTTTCTGGCTGTCAAAATAGCACTGAAATATTTTTTGAGTTGGCAACACTGAATTTCAATCCTGGCATTTTTTCTCTGCCAACATCCATGTATAGTGCAATCATTCTCAACAGCAACAATATCGCCTCCAAGCAGATGAAAATTGAGCTAAGTACAGGCAATATATTAGATTTTCCTTTCCAAAGAATAGATCTTCTGCTTTATGGTGGTAAAGTCAAGAAATAAGGAGAAACTACTCCCACTTGGTGAATTACAAAATATGTATATTTTTTTTTTAATTCTTATAATAATATAATTTCCATTAGCAGGTTATTTCATTAAGTAAGCATGCATACTGAAGCTATGAATATCTGGTGTAAACAGTTTTTAAAGGAATTTTCTTGGCTTAGCCAAGATAAGACATACTTGATGTGAGTATTTATTTGGCTAAAGGCTATAAATAATGTGGAGCAGTTTTTCTCAACATGGACAGTATCACCCTGGGGGGGAATGGAAGTTGAGCTGAGGGGAAGTGATAATTTTTTTTAAAATAACCAAAGGGTATGATTGGGAGAAAGAAGTTGAGAAACCCTAATATAGTTATAACACTCGAGGATTAAATGACACTGAAGAAGGATGAAGATCATGGAGGACCAGACTTGGATGACTGTCATACATGGCATCACCCAGGGCACCAGGAGCTAGGGGGTGCCAGTCGTGTATCTGAAACTGTATGACTTTCGGATGAAAAATGGAAAATGAATAAGTTAAACAGAATGAAAAAAATCAAAAAAAAAGATTCCCTAATGTGAAGACAGATTTTTCTTTTGTGTATTGTCTCTTCTTCTTCTTCTTCTTCTTCTTCTTCTTCTTCTTCTTCTTCTTCTTCTTCTTCTTCTTCTTCTTCTTCTTCTTCTTCTTATCATCATCATCATCATCATCATCATCATCATCATCATCATCATTATTATTATTATTATTATTATTATTATTCATCATCATCATCATCATCATCATCATCATCATCATCCCAATTCTAACTAGCTTTTTACCAATATCCTAACTTTCAGGTGCTTTTTATCCAAGAATGAATAGGAAAAAAATAAAAATTAAAAGTATTGTTTCCTTCAGTTTTACCACAACAAAGAGTATTCAATTGTCAGTTTTACATGAAAAAAATTTCTCAAGGTTTCTCAGATATATTGCAAAAAAAGAGCCTAGAATTCTGAAATTTTATGAAGTATTATTATTATGTTTGGTTATATTTAGACAAATATCCAATTGTGATCATTTCATATATTTTTCAAAAAAGTGTCCTCCGTTTTGTTTGTGTTTTTTGGTATCAAATTATCAGGACTGGCCTCAGGATTCCTGCCACTCCAGAGCAACTGGGCTTTAAAACCTGGCTGAGAATGCTATCAGTTATAAGAATTCCTTTTGTGAATTGTTTCTCTTATTATTATAAATTTTGCTAATTTTGACTCACTTTTTACCTTCATCCTAACTTTTAGCTGCTTTTTATGCAAGAATGAATTTGAAAAAAAAAATCTAAATATTATTTCTCCAAGTTTTATCACAACAAAGAGCATTTAACTGTCAGATATTCTGGAAAAATCTGTCTTCACATCAAGGAATTTTCTTATTTTGTCTGTTTTTATTGTTCAATATATTCATTTTCCTATTTTTTCATTTCAATTTGGAAAGTCTCAAGCACATGACGGGTGCCTTATATTACAAAAAACTTACCCTGAGGGACTGTGCTTGGTCGGGGGTGCTTGCATTAACACATGACTTGTTTTTCTATTTTTTCCGTTATTTTTTATCACCACATCATTTGCCAGTCCAGTAAACAGCATGATACCGTAATAAAAAATATTGGTTCTGACAAGATTGGAACCAGCATCCTGTGCCTCAGGAACAAAGTCTACCCACCCCAAAATCCCAATATATCAGAGACCGTTGACCAAAACTGCCACTTTGGTTTCCTTAGTATTTTAGCTAGTCTGGCTGGTTATGTATCGCACATACAGGCCCCACCAATCAATCTAGAGTGCTAAATAGGTTTTTAGTGGTGGTAGTGAGGTGGGTTCAAATTGGAATGTAAGTTTATACTAAATTGGTCCCTCAGTTTTCGCCCAGCAACATTCACTTCTGTTTTTTGAAAATTCTGACTTTTTAGTGATCACTGCCCAACAAAAAATGAGATGAGTAACTTTCCTATTGATCACCCCTTTTTCTATTTTTTCAATCAATCATCCCCATATATAGCAAGCTGCCAAACTACACTAGTCATATGACTGTTTCTATATAGTGACTAACGAGACCTAACTTTTGACTTATTTCCCCATCTTTCTCTTACTTTTTCTCACAGCTTCATCTTCCAATTCAGTTCTTGGCTTTAAAGTAAACAGTGTGATATTAGAATATTAGACACAGCTTCTGAAGAGACCTGAACTTACATGCTGTGCCTCAGAAACACATCTGATTTGGACAAAGTTCTGCCATCTCACAATCTCTGAACCTGAAGGGGCCAAGCTCTCCAGGCCCCTAAATCTCTTGAGGTATGAAGTACTAAGCTAGAAAGAATCTGATTCTGGCAGATACCAAATAAGTTAATACTTCAACATTTACACATATTCATCGTCATCATCATCAGCAGCAGCAGCCTTTTAGCACCCATCATTGGATATAAATTCTTACCAAGATTTGTCAGTCCTCTTTATCATGGGTGTCACAGAGCCAATACTTTCTCAACATGTTTAGTTTGTCACATCATCTTATTTTTGGGCGGACAAAGTTTCGGTCTTCTGGGGATCCAAGTTGTGAGTTATGATGTTCAATGGTTGTCTGCTATTCTTGCTACATGACCAGTCCATGGCCAGTTGCATGATTTTCTGTTTGAAAATCAAAAGGGAATGATCTTTTCATCAAAACCTATTCATTGCATTTGAGAATCACTCCTGATTCTGTTGAGCAAAGTCAACCTTCAAGAACAAGAAAATCCCATTAGTCGAAGAAGAGGATACAACTAGTGCATCCTCCCACTAATCGTCTACGTAGCTAAAAGATGGAACCTAACCAATAGACTGACCTTCTAACTGAGAATCATGTAACATTCATATGAAAGAATCATGCTCAACATCACATGGAGAGACCATAAGACAGCACAGTATATTAGAGAAAAATATCATAGGATCCATTTGAAAACTCAAATGGCAATGGGTTGGTCATGTTGCAAGAACGGTAGACAACCGATGGACATTACGACTCAACAGATGGATTCCCATAGATCAAATGTGGAATTGAGGCCGGCACAATATGAGGTGGCGGGATAAACTGGACTGGTTCAGAAAATATTGACTCCTCAATGCCCACAATAGAGAGGAGTGGTAATTCCTGGGAAAGATCTATATCCAGTAATGGATGATCAAAGACTGATGATGAAGAAAAATATTTGTTGTATTACTCAATCTATAAAACCAAGGATTTCTGTATATGCCAGTCTATAAGATACTGCATGATCCACCTCTATTTGAACTACTGCTCACTGAGACTCATCCAAAATTGGATGTAGTGTAATATTTGGTTCTTTGCTGTTTTCTATCTATTTGTTTTCAAATTAATTTCAAGTGAGAATAGCCTTATTAGGAAAATCTATGATAAATCTGCCAAGACAATAGTTGAAAAGATCTTTTCTGGAAAAGGCCGAATGAGATGACTGTTTATTTCAGAGGTAGGCAAATTTTTTAGTGGCAGGCTGGATTCAAAATGTATTGCAGGCCAAGATGAATAGAAATGAATCAATGACCATACAAGGCTATGGAAATAGCCTTGTTTTCATTACTTTATCTCTGTTTTTTTTTTTTTTTCATTATAGGAATACATACCTATATAAACTTCCATGTATTATCAATAAATGAGATGTATGAAATTTTAGGGGCGGGGACAAAATATGATCTAACAAGTTTGGTTGGTCACTCAGTAGAAAACGTTATGTGACCAATGTTGCTTGGCAGCATGCTGTGTTGGGAGGGATCAATTAAAAAAATTGGAAAAAGGGGTGATTAATGAATTAGTTACATCTCTCTCAAGTCTGAATTTTCATAAAAATAAATGTGAATACTTCAGGACACAACCAAAGGGATCAATTTAGTATAAAATAAGATTGTAAATTACCCTCCCCCTACTAAAAACATATCTGTATGGGAATTTTTGAAAAAACATTTTTTTAGACATAATATGCATGATAGAATTATACATAACCAGTCAGCTAGACCAACTTGAAAACTGAAGAAACAGTTTCTAATCATGGTTCAAAAAATGTGAACAAGAGCACAGAAATGGATGACATGGGTAAACCAGTGAAAAGGGAAGAATACCTCTAACCCATGTTTTTTTTGCTTATATTAAAGGTTATCTAAATTTAAATATAAAATATGTGAATATAAATTTAGATATAAAATATTTAAACTGGCTTTATTGAAGAGAAGTAACTGAAATACTTCAAAAGCCATGGTTTCGTATCAAATTATTTTTTATGACTATTATGACAAGCATCTGATCACACCATGAAGTCCAGCCTCTTCCAAACATACACTTTTGAACAGGCTCTGTCCTAGTGATGTCAATTTTGTGAAAAACAAGATGAACAGTTAGATTAAAAACCACAAGTTTACCAGGATTTAGCCACTGTGATTGCAGCCATGTTGGAATGGGAAGTTCATACTTTTTTCTTTCTCTCTGGCTTTTTCTTTCTTTTTTTTTTATTGTCGTTGTTTTATATAAGAAAAATCAATGCATCTTCCTGCAACCCAGGATGTGTGAAGTGCAAGGGGTCAGACAGAAGTACTCGAGTTTTGGAGGTGGTGGGAAGTTTGGGAAAGGGGTTCCTTCCAAGATACCAGAATTCTAGTGCCTACCTATCAGCAAATGAGCAGACATTGTTAGCAGCGTTGTCTGCAATTGGAAGATGGAAGAGATTCAGGGCCAGATAGGAAAAGAAAAAAATTGCATTGCTATCACAAAGACAAAAAATGAGGAAGAGAAATGTGTTAAAGTGGAATTTAAGCTGTAACAGCATTTGAAATTCAACAGAGTATATGTACATATACATATATATTTATATATATATATTACAAATTTTTCCTTATATATATATATATATATATATATATAAGGAAAAATTTGTTATAGTCTTTGGAATACAGCGCATAATATTATTAAAACCAGAGCTCATGAAGATATAAGATATATTCTCAAGATAAATTTGTTTTTTACTTTATTGTACTTATCAATTGAGAGAAATATGTTATTTTTTTCTTTTGCACATATAGTTCAGTAATTTGCTCATTCAAATTTTTGAAATTATATAAATGTATATATATATATATATATATATATATATATATATATATGAGCATACTGCCTGTCAAAAATGACAGAATTTTTTTTAAGCCATATGTGGAAGATAAATTATATAAATATATATTTTAGGATGAATGTTGTTGTTTATTCATCAGGATGAAATTAACTTGAAAATGATAAGTTGGTCTTTTTTGATATTTTATTTTTCTGTCAATTTTCTACTCCACTTTACATTTTCTGCTTTTTAAAAGTTTGAAAACAATAATGCTACAGGGTTTGGTGAGAGATGAATTTCTTTAGGATGGTTGCATGAGCAGCCTCAAAAGAGTAGTAGTAGTAGTAGCAGGAGCAACAGCAGCACAAACAAACCAACAAAAGAAATGACCGGGCCTTTTACAGAATAAGATATGGAGTTTTAACTTTTTTTTACAAAAAATAAAAATGAATACATAGTTTTAATTTACTCAAAAGTTTATTCAATCAGAATGAAGATATTGAACTATTTTACGATCAAAAGTTTATATAATGAAATCAAACTTTTTGTAGAAAAACAAGTAAATTTTGCCAATTAGGCAATTTCACTGATTCAGTATTATATATATATATGTGTATATATACATATATATATATATATGTGTATATATATACATATATATATATATATATGTGTATATATATACATATATATGTATATATGTGTATATATACATATATATATATATATATATATATATATATATATATATATATATATATGTGTGTGTGTGTGTGTGTATATACATATATTTATATATATATATATATATATATATATATATATTTACTGTGACACGAAGGTTCTCAGTGAATTTCAATTTCAATGATATTTTGTGGAAGTGTTGGCCATAAGGTAAGAAAGAACAGAATTTAAACTGTGGAATGGACCGAGGAAAGCTTTTACAGTTGCCACCCCTGCATCGTAAGTATTTATGAACTAATTGTCATTCAGTTTTTAGGGACCAAAGTGTTGGCAGATGTGTGCGCTCTCTGAGTGCCTTCTAGCTTCACATGCATTCAGATTGACCACAGAATTAACCGATGCTTATCAATAAATAGGAGGTGCAGATTGAGCAAACAGACAAACGCATGGAGAATGGACTCAACGAGCCAGGTTCAAACACTGGCTGAGGCAGTTTGTGTTTCCTTAACACTAATGCCCTAAGGAAAGGCAGGAATCCATCTCTCCCCCTAACTATTGGTAAAATAGTGAATCGTGAAGTGACACCACTATGGGTGCTTATTGCCTCTGGGTCTATTTCGCAAAACGGATGGAGTAGTAATGTGATAGGTAGAAACTGTAGCCATAGCCAGCGTAAGAGTACCACATGTACATCTTGTCTTTACCAACTAATTCTTTCCTGATGATTGTTCGTAAAGCAGAAGTTTGAAAAATGAGGTTTAATCATTCACAGAAAACAATACATTCTCTATCGACAAACACTTACATATAAACATGTAATTGTGCTATTCACTCATAAAAACTTTTCAAATTGAATGAAAATAAGATTTTACATAATTTCCATTAGGTTTTAAATCTTATTTTATCGTTTCCTAAAGCCAGGAGTTCATAAAATGAGGTATATCTGTACTTACTTAATCAATAAGCATCCTGACTATCTGCAGAATTCGCAGAAATCTTGTGTCTTCATTTTATGGTCCCACCTTATCTTCAAGTAATGATTCTTGAAATTCTTGTGGTTTGATTCTTCTCTTTTGTTACTAATCTGTGGACAATAGGATCTTTAGACATTCAGCTTGCAGTGATTACTTTGTCTTCCTCTGAGTATTGATCTGAACCTTCTAAATCTTCTCACAATCAGTTTGGTTATCTTTAATGCTGCACTGATTGTCAAGTTACAATTTGCCGGGAGAAAAGAGGAGACAAATAAAGATATTCTTTGACACAAAGGAAGAAAATACTGATTATTATATACTAGCGTATACCCGTAAGAAATGACGGGGTTATTTATGCGTTGACCGGCACTAAGGAGCCTCAAGCTAGTTTATTAAGTAATTTATTTTTAACAATTCAAGTATCCTTATCTTAAATTTGTTTAAAGTCTCAATTCAACTCAAGCTGTTAAAGGATAGTAGGACATAAATGTTAATGAAAGAAAAATCTACTGATATTGTGCAGTATAAAAAAATGTGGCGGGTAGAAACTTATCTTATTAAAAATATAACTAATTTCAATGCAAAAAAAGTTAATTATTTTATTGAAAAAATATATGGCCGAATCAGACCAATCTGGCATTTTTAAAAAGCATTTATACACTTATTCTTTATTCCTTTCTTTTGCTTTCAATTGTCCAGCATTTTTGCGACTTATTCTTCATTTTTATTTCACAATGGCTTATCTCATTTTATTACAACCCTTTGATTGTATTGATCTATTTTACATGGACCAATCCTTTATAAGTTTTATGTCTATCAAACATACCAATTTGCATATGTGGCTTTTATATGGATATATTTTTACTCTTTTGAGTATAGATCAGTTTTGTTTTTTGTTATAACGCAGTTCTCTCTCAGCAGTGGTTCTCAGTCCCAGGGGGAAATTTTATTCCATTTCAAGGCATGTGTAGCTTTGCGTGTTTGTTCAAATTGTCACATCCCTGATAGACTTAATTTTCAAAATGGAATTGTCGGGATGAATTACATTGATAACAGTAGAACAGGAAAAAAGAGCAGAGTAATAAAAATTGGTATATTTCTGTTATCCCTATATTGCTAGTATGAATATTTGGTATCAGGAATGGAATTAGTTGAAAAAGGTCAAGAACCACTCAAGAACCACTATTCAATAAGAAATTTATTTTTCTTTCAATTCTTAGTGATTTCAATCCATTAGACTTTTTAACAAATTAGTTACTTTTTAGGTAAAAATGAATTTTAAGGCTCTTAGAAAGGAGGTGCGATTTACAATATAACTATGATTCTTAGCTGGGGCCATTACTTTCCACCATTTTTACTGACGTATAGCTTACTTGAAAAATTTCATTTTCAACATGGTGTCTGCATGTGTTTACCTAGGAGTATGGAAACATTTTTCCTCTCCTGGACAGACTCACATCCCACATTAGACGTGGGCAGAAATAAAATAACTAGTAGAAAATCACTGAAAATAAGTGCCCAGTTTAGCATTAACATTATATAGTAAATAAGGTTCACTTTATAGTTCACTAGCCAGATAATCACGTCTGTCAAAATCTTCCAGTGATCATTGACTTTTCATACTGCTGCTCTCAAGTAGTAAGGCTGTACAAATGTTCACTCTAATTTTTTCATGGCCTACACGGGACCAAAATGCCTGTAATCAACTACAGAAGAACATTATGCAGAAAATATTTTTACTTTCGAGACGATCATTGATTTTTTATCAAAATTTATAAAATATATGTTAGTTACTTATAACAAAAAGTAAATATTAAAAGAAATAATTCATTAGGTTTATTGATTTTTCTTTATTATTCATCAATTAATATTCAATCCTATATTTATTTTCTTTATTACATGAATTATAAGTTATGTCTCACAACGTAGATTCCCAGAGATTAGGTGCACGGTTGTGGATGACAGAAAGTAAGATGGCACGAATCTTGGGGAATGTGTCCAATGACGGACACTTACAGACCAATGATGATGATGATGATGATACTCACAATCACAGTCAATAAGTGAAATAACCATTGCATCAAAATTTGAAGTTATATGAAAAATATTCCATCAAAGAATAAATATGGTCAGAATAAATTCTATTTATGACATCACTGGGGTTTTCCATTGGAAAACATCTAAAATGAAGTAGAAAAAACTTTTAGAAACATCTAGATTCTCCAGAATCTAGATATTATATCTACTGGAAAACATCTGAAATAAAGTTAAATTTTTAAAAAAACATCTAGAACCATCTAGTTCTCCAGAATCTAGATGTTAATAATAAAATCAGAATAAGACCCTAAAAAGATTTAAAAAGCTTTTTTCCAAAAATAGAAAGAAAAATTTAGAAGGTGGTCTAGAGGAGCACTGATACCAATTTTCAAGGCTGTAGACAAAATGGTATAGCCAGGAGCACTGGAACATATAAACACAGACAAACACTCACACATATAAAAAGAGATAGAACCCATCGGTGGCTGTGGTTGTACAATTGTGCACATCATGCTCTTTGCATAAACCCGCAATCAAATGATGCCACTTAGGGAAAGAGCAATGTATTGATTGCATGTTTGGCCGTGTAGTTATGTTATTTAACTCTTTTTTCCTTCATCTGAAACTCTCAAAATTTGTGCATAGCATTAGGATTTTACTTTGCCGCCTTTCCTTTGGTGTGTGGTCACGCAACTTTGGAGGAACACTGTCTGCTACCTCATCAAGCTGGAAATCAACAGCTGATGAATCTCGTGGACGCTGATTGAATCTCCAATTAAACCAGCTGCCTTCTAAGAGCACTGCAAGTGGATTCTTTGTAGTTTCTGTCCCCCCACTTCAGGCCCGGTATTCTTCTCGTAGATCCATTTAACAAGACGAAGATCTTGATCTGCTATTCTACTATCATAATTACACCCTTCTATTTGTTGTTGTGGCCTTTGAAAAAATTTAATTATTTCTTCAAAACACACTAATTAGCTGGTTACATCATTGATGTCAGCAGTGACATGCCACGGTTTTTTAGATTTCATGCAATGGACTGGATGAAAAAAGACTTTTGATTTCATTCTGTTGTCTAAGTTTTATAAATATATTTTGAAATTTTATATCTTATTAAACTCCTAGTTTTATAAACATATTAGAAAGATAGACCACTCAACTATAAGCATTTGCCTATGACTAAAATACACGCAAGTGACATTTTGATATCAGGATTAATCAAAAAATTGAAATTTCACTATCATCGTCAGTCTTTTATCGTCTATCATGGACATAGACCTACAGCAAGATAGGCCACAAACCTTTATTGTGGGCATTGCAGAGCCAATACTTTTCGAACTTGTCTATTTTGTCTCACCATCTTGTATTCTGCTGGCCTCAGTTATGCATGTGATCTCTGGGGATCCATGTTGAGAGTCCTGATGTTCATTGGTTGTCTGCCATTCTTGCAACATGACTAGCCCATTGCCATTTGATTTTTCTTGTGGATTTTGTGATTTCTCTGACTCCTGTTTTTCCCCCTGATATATTGTGTTGTCTTATGATCTCTCCATGTGAGGTTGAGCATATACTGGGTTAGAAATGGTTTACCACCACAGCATTAAATCAAGTCTGCCTATTAGAGTCACTTGAAGCAGGTATAGAGCACCAGTTATAGATAGTTCTTACATTACATGAGGGAGAGAATGCAAAGCAAGTCTGAGTGTGGACATGGAGATTAAAACAGTGTTTGTAATTGTAATAATGACATACAAATGTTTAGACAGACAAATAGGATGTACATTCAATGAAGAGGCATTTATAACAATATATATAGAGCTGAAAAGGACCACATATAAAAATACATTAATAAGATTAATCATAAAGAGGACTGTTTGGATTTGATTACTATGTAGCATCTTTGTCGTGAAAGACAGAGTTGGATAGTAGGTTATTAAGGAGATTGAATCCGTGATAGGAAGGTATGTTGTTTAATGTTGTAACTAAGTATAAGAGGAAGATAGGAGATAGCTTCTAAGCAAAAAGTAGGGGCTCTGTGTAAAGTAGTCATAGTAGTTGTACATTAATGAAGTGGAGATAACTGAAATGCTTTGAATACATGAGGCTTGGAGAAGATTAAAGAATGATGACAGAGACCGGAAATCAGTGGTATGCCCAACTCCCAAGTTGTGGGCAACAAATTTGTGATCACATATGAGCAACTTGGGGGCTATTCTCAAACACTGAACGACACACAACAGAAACACGGTTTATCTCATGTGCACTCTCAGGAATAAGGAGAATCAGAGAGAAGATCATGACTGTTATGTAGTGAATGCAATGCCATTCCACTCATAAGCAATGGAGAAGTGAATATGTGTTTTGAACTAAAGAAGAGGACATGATTGAGTAGCTAAGTCTATGATGGATACTTCAACATCTTTGAAATGAAATTGGCAATGTTAAGAACTGTGATTAGTCACAGAGGAAAAAATGGTGATGTTTGAATCAGTGAATAATATCAATCTGAAAGAAAAAGAAAGGAAGAGAGAGAAAAAGAGAAGTAACCAACTAAGAAAGTCAGTGCAAATGAGCAAGTAAAGACGTGTGTTCAGAGCTTTTAAAGACAGTAATTAAGGGGAGTAACATTTTGTATATGTGTCCAGACTTGAAGTTTCATATCTAAAGCTAATACTTATTTATTTCCGTTACTAAAGATAAAGGGGCCGCTACACACAGTCCTTCAAAGTACAGGTCCTGATCCATTACTGAGTCCCAAGGTCCCGTTCAGAGGGTCACAGGTTCACGATAAATAAATATAACTGATGAAGATTGAGACATATATTGATGACAATGAAACGATTGAGATTTGAAATACAAATATCTCAAATAATCTTATTGTTACCTTTTTCACCAAGAATTTATTCGTTGAACTACTGAATCATAATAGCAAGCTTTACATGGTTGAAAAAAGACAACAGAGATTTAATGAGAGAGAGGACGGAGGGAGAGGAATGTACATGATCTATATCTGTGGGTCATGAAGTTATTGCATAAAATTTAACTGGGTTGCATTCAGAAAAGTTTGAAGAACCCTGACTTCAAGTGGAGGATATCACTCTTTTGAGTATTTGAGAGGCATAATCATGTCTAATCAGTCTGTACAACAAAATTAGAATGAAATGTAGAATCTGGACCCCAAAATTTATCCAACTCTCAAGCACAAATTTTCAGATTACACCATGATCAATATTTGATTTAATTCAATCAACACAGGTATGAAATGTTGAATTCAGACGCTTTTAACTACATAGAATATGATGGAGAAATAGTATCACAAAATTCGGAAGAACTCATTTACTTAATTGAATTTTGATTACCATCTAATGTGGAAATTTGTGCTTTTGACTTAAATCAATTTTCAGGTCCAATTTCCATGTTTGATCTCCAAGTATTGCTTATTGGTGGGACTAACCTCCTCAGATAGGTTGGGTCAGTCATTCTTAAAGTCTGAATTAAATGAACCAAAACATTTTGTCTTGTTTCATTATGAATTCCCATCTCATAAATACGAAATTTGGATAGAATGGTAGAAAAGATAAACCTGGGTCGAACTTCCCTCATACTTTTATTCCGACTGAAGATAATTACTGCGACTTTTGTATTGTATATATAATAAATGAAAAAATCATAAAAATATTTTTTTTTAGTATAAATGCTATATGCATTTATCTGTAAGAGAGCCTTCAACTAATCACTTGATCATGATTTCAAATCATGGTGAGGGGATGTCAATTTTATAGATGTATTTATTCATTAGAATGGATTAAGTGTTGCATATTTCTAACATGAGCTTGGTTAAGTATGTAAAACCTGTCAATTTAGCTCGGTCTGTAAGATACACAGCCAACACTCAATTGGTCATGATTTCAAATCACTGTAGAAGTGATAATTTTTACTCCCCTAAGTTTCGTGAGGATTGTTCTTGTTGTTCTCCTTATTGTTCTTGTTGAGGTAGAAAAACAAAATCAACTCAGGGTCTGAGCACGAAGTTGACCAAAATTTTTCGTATTCAGAAAGGCTAAAAGAGCTTGATCTGAAGATATTATCTTACAGAAAGATCTGCATTGATCTACTGAAAATATACAGAATGACTTCAGGTCTTCACACCGCTAACTAAGACCGCAAGTGCAGCATTTACTGGGATAAAATCAAGCTACAACCAACCCTAAGCAGCAAAACA
Organism: Thysanoteuthis rhombus; assembly: GCA_963457665.1. Lineage (NCBI taxonomy): Eukaryota > Metazoa > Mollusca > Cephalopoda > Oegopsida > Thysanoteuthidae > Thysanoteuthis > Thysanoteuthis major. Next base: position 38,610,891 of record OY735230.1, read on the forward strand.
AAATAATACAGAGTTGGATGAATAGGCAGGCATTAAAGATTATCACAGAACAATGAGGAAATGAATAATAAATCAAGAAAATTATGTACTCATCTAAATTTGCGGCAATTTTAGTTAGTCTGGGGACTTCATTTTAGCAGTTGAAAAAGTTTCAATTTTTCATCGTTCCTTGCTAAATAATTTGTGCCCGTCTCCCAGCAAGAATTTACTACTGACCAAGGTCTCAGCAAGAAGCTACAAATCCAAGCAGCCACTGGGTTAGAGAGTACTTCTTCTCAGATAGATCCTCCCCTGCCTGGACAAGCGATCAGAAACCAGTCTCTTCACCCAAACATACACATAACCAAATGAAATCTCAGAAAAGATCTCACTCATGGAATGTTTGAGAATGAATTTTTGAACTAAATAATAAACCACTGGAGGACTCCATAGGTTGACCTTACTGACCTTATATCATCCTGATTGAGAAACAAATAGAGATATAAAGAAAATAACAAATTCATAACATTCATTTTGTGTCCATTCTTAATTCTAAGATTCTATTGGAATTCTGATACCGTCTACCTTCAGACATTTTACATTCAAATGCTGATAAAATTCCCAAGAGATCTGCCTCGCAGCTGACAGTGAACTAATTCAATTTCTATGAAATTGAATTTGTGATATCAAAAGATAAGACCCTAAATAATGTACATCTGGTCTATATTGATGTCATCAAAATTATCGGAAATCGTGAAGTAAAACTATAAACTGTCACCAAGACTATCAACATAGGTTCCTTTCAATATTTAAGTTGGTCTGGCTGGCTATGTATGTATCACGTGTACAGCCTACATTTTTGGAGGGGGGTTCAGTTTGCAACGTAAGTTTATGTTAAAATGATCCCTTAGTTTGTATCCACTTGTTTTTCACAAATTCATACTCTTTTTACAGTTCACTTCCAAACAAAAGGTTGAAGACGTAACTTATTCATTGATCACCCCTTTTCCAATTTTTCTAATTGATCACCCCCAGCACAGCATATTCTCAAGAGATGTTGGTTGCCTGATTGTTTCTCTTAAAGGACTAGCCAGACTTTTTTCTTCATTCATTTCATACTCTTACTTTATGTGAAGGCTTCTTCATGGTTTTTTTTAACTAAAAGTTTGTTTTTACTACAAAATTCATTTTTCTCGAAGAAAATTGAACATAAAAATAAGTTTACAAAAAAATAATAATAAACTCTGGCTGAGATAGTTTGTGTTCACTTCACACTAATGCCCTTGAGAAAAGCATGTATCCATCTCTCCCTAATGCCCTTGAGAAAGGTATGTATCCATCTCTCCCTAATGCCCTTGAGAAAGGCATGTATCCATCTCTCCCCTTACCAACTCGTCATGGGCCAGCATGGTGATATGAGGCCTATACCCTCCCCCCATGTCTTACACTAGGCTTTGGAAGGTCTATGATCAACAAGCAGCCCAGCTTAAAAAAGCAGAAGAAAATTACAAAATTATACATATATATATATATATATATATATATATATATATATATATGTATATAGACACAATGATACCTACATGCACAATATATATATATATATACATATATATATATATATATACATATATATATATATATATATATATATATACATATATATATATATATATATATATATATATATGTGTGTGTGTGTGTTTACGTGTATAAAGGGAAATAGATAGATAGATAGAATGTTAGTGTAATTTATTCAGCATTTTCATAAACTGTCATCAAAAGAGTGCTTTTTTTGCATGTTTTTTAAGAAATAATAATGTCATCATAGACATTTGGTAAATATCAACCAATGCTCCGTGTGAAAAATCTTTTACAGCAGCAAATATACAAAAAGGATTCTGAGATAGTCCAGATACAAAAAAAAAAATTCATCTCCATGTCTGTTCAGTATAAAGAGAGATGAGCAGTAATTTGGATATAAATCAGGAATAATATAAGTTAGGTGGTCCCTACCCCCCGTGACTGTAAAGTTTCACACCCTCGCACACTCAAAATGTTGAATAAATAAAAACTATTGAACAATTGAATTTAATGCAATAACCATATTATTTATGGATTAGGTTGGTTCAGAAATAATTGTTTTTGTTATTTTAAACTTCGATGCTTATTTTTGGAATAAATTATTATCTATGTTCATGAGTTATACCATTCTAAAGCATGAATTTCACTCTATCTATTTGAGCCAAATATTTTCTTTTCACTATTTATTCTTGTCTGTTTGAGGCTATTAAATCAAAGATGGAAAAAAAGCAAATTTAAGCAATTTTCTTGTACGAGTTCAGAATGTCAAGTAGTAGAAACTACTCCCAGTATCAGCCAAGCATTTGGCCAAGGGACAGTCAACGAATGTACAGCTCAACATTTTGAAATGAAGACGAGAGCCTTGAAGATGCGGATATTCCAAGATTAACAACGTCCATTTGATGAGGCAAACCCAAGCAATTATTGAGGCAAATCCGAGCAAAACAACTCAAGAGCTTGCAAAGGAACTGAACATTGACCATTGAACAGTTGTTCAACATTTGTACCAAATTGGAAGAGCAGAAAGGCTTGTTATGTCGCATGAAAGACTCTGAATGAAGAGCAGAAAGCTTGACATGACAGGTAAATGAACCTGCATGAAAAGATAAGAAAAGCATGTATGTCATGCAAATGACCCGACAGAAATTGAACAAACTAGGTTATGAAACTCTACCTCATCCAGCTTACTCACCAGACCTCTCTCTAACAGACTATCGATTTTTAAAGCATTTAAACCACTTTTTTCAAATGAAGATCTTCAACAACCAGACAGCAGCTCAAAACTCATTGGTTCCAAGACGCCAGAATTTTATGATCCAGCAATAAATGGACTTGTTTCTGGTTGGAAAAACTGTATAGATTCTTAAAGTTTTTATTTCAATTAATAACTTTTATTTTAAGCTGAGGTCTACTGCTCTAAAGTTGATGCAGTAAAACTGCCATTACTTTTACATCAACCTGATATTTACTTCTTTTTTTCTTCCATAAATTTTTTTTCTTTTTTTGCACGCCATTCTTAACATTGAGTGTGCAAGGGTGTGGTACTTTACAATTGGGACCACCATCCCTACGTTGACCCATAAAATATTCTTTTGGAATTTTTAAAAAACTCTTAATAATACTGCACATTGCTATTTTTTCAAACCTTGGAACCATCTGTTACTGAAGCTATAACAAACAAATATAAAATACATAATTATTATAGAAACGCATTGTAAACCATTTTACTATACAAATGCATCATATATTTTGTTGTAGAAATGCATGAAAATCAAAAAGGGAAGGGTTGTCAGCGGTCAGGAATTAATGCAAGTGTTAATAAAGAAAATAGAGCTATTATATGCATAGTGTAAATGCATTCTTGAAAATTTTACTATGGAAATGCACTGAGAAGGACTTTATTGTAGATGTACATTAAAAATCAGTGAGAAAGGGATTGTCAGGGGTCTGGAATCAATATAAGCTACACTGACAGACAGAACAGAGTAGTTATGATAATGAATATCTGTACTTAGCGTAAATGAATCACTATTGTCCATACATGTACCAGAACTATTATCTAAAGAATCCTCTAATAAAGAAATCTTTCACCTGAAATTATCCAAAATAGGATCTTTTATCTAAAATCATCTAAAAGATACATCTTTTATCAGAAATTATCCATAAAATAAGTCTTTTGTCTAAAATTATCTAAAAAAAGACCTTTCATCTGAAATTATCTGAAAAAATAAATCTTTTATCTAAAATTATTTAAAGAATAGGTCTTTTATCTAAAATCATCTAAAAATTAGATTTTTTCATTTGAAAAATATTTTTTATCTCAAAAATGACCATAGAGACTGAAAGAGCAATCAGTTGGGGAAAAAAAAAACGTTCTCAGATGATTCCCAGCGCTGTAATCATGCAAATTTTCATGACTGTACCCTAAAAAAAGGTGACCAGGAGAGCCTGGAGACACACACTGACAGATGAGCAAAGAGAGAAGAATCTGTAGCCAGCTTGGCTGGTTGATTGGACAGGTCATTTGTGAGGCTACGGTCATTCTGTTATGTATTTTTTTTCAAATAATTTATGTGTAAATTTATGAAGGCATAGATATATTAATGAACTGTAATCAAATGGTGATTATATATATTTATAAATATTTCATGACAACTTTTCAAAGCTCAAAGATCTTTGAATCAATATCTGCCTATCCGACAAATATCCTGCTGACTTCTGCAGCAGTAACATTCCACAAATCATTTCAGTTATAACCCCAAAGTCAAAGGATGCCAGTATCTTTGCAGGTTTTTGTTATAATCATTAAATGTCATACCAATGAATCCATGTCACTTATACTTGAGATGTACCCTTTCTACATTGTTATATGTCTGACTGTTATAATAGTGAAACAATCTATACATATAAAGATCAGTAGCATCAAATTTGTTGGTTTATTTATCTGTTAGCTCTAACAGTCACAGTGTACCAAACCAATTTGTAAAATCAACAATGAAGACCTTGCATGATTTGAACTCACATCCAGAGGGTTGATACTCAGATATAGTAAACATTACCTCAAGCTGACAATTACAGAAAAAGTGCATTAAATAAATTGTAATTGCTGGGATGAGTTATTTTTTCCTATAGTGTCTTTTTTCCACCGAATATTCCCGAAAATTATGATTTTCTTCCATGGACCTTTTCCCTAAGACTTTTTTTTTCAGTCACTATTTGGGAATGACACTAGGATCCTAGATAGTACACACAGATGCTCTGATCCTAGACAGAAGTGCTGTTTCATATGAGAATAATACCATCATTTTTGACAGGCATTATGCTAATGCATAAATACTCTACATATTTTTATATTTTTTTCATTTTTCCTAATATTTCTCTGCTCCTTTAATGGGAGTTTTATCAGCATGAACACAATTTTTATAACGTATTCCCTTTGCATTTGATGATATTAAATTCTATGTTCCAACGATTTCCTCATTCTGCACATTCTGCATCTTCCAGTGGTTCTGCCACCTTTCATTTCAAGGATCTTTCTTTCATTCGTGCATGAAAGAAAGATCTCCAAGAATTATTCTTTGCGAAATTCCCAGAATCCCTATTAGCACGCATACATTGAATCTCAAATGATCCATATATCTTTCTTGTATAAAGTTCTTTTTCACCTCTTGATATTGTTGCCAATAGGCAATTGAAGCTCCCTGTCGAAGGAGCTGTGAAATATCAGGAAAAATAGAATAAAAAAATAAGAATGAAGGTAGTTGTAGCCAATTTAATGTGTAGACTCGGGTGCCCCAAGTATGTGAGGGTCTTTATGAGTGGTTGGCAGGAAATTGAAAATATGTAAGTGAGGGGGTTAATAAATGGACGTGGTGTATTGGCAAATGACATAAGACTAATGTATCAAGTAAAGTGGTCCCTCCAATTTCGTGGACTAAAAACTCACGGATTTGATTACGGTTCATAATTTTTTTTTCCATCAAAGAAAGAAGCTACTTTCATAGACTTCCTGGGAGAAAAATTCAAATATTTTGTTCCTACAGTTTTTTTTTTGCATTTTCTTGCTAGAAAGAAAAAAGTGTACTTATCCTCAAAATTGATCGAATGGAAATGGACGTATTTAGCCTTGAGCAAAGAAACATGAGAAATCCAACAAACAGGGCTGGGGTCCTAATTGGGCCTGAGAGGGTAGGAAAAAAAATTAAGAAATAGATATGAGGAGGTAGGGTATTTGGCACCCAATAGCCTATCATTCATTTATTTTACTTTCCTTAAAAAGATATTTTTATATTATTAGAAACCATAAACCAAACCTGTCAACATAGGTTTCCTCAGTTTTTGAGTGATTCTTGCCGACTGGCTATTTATATATGTCACATGCATGTATGTCATACCAATGGAGCTAGAGGGTTGAAAATTTAAACAGTTATGTCTTAATATTTCTCAGAAAAGGATTCAACCCCAAATTAGTTTTTGGGGATCTATTTATGATGTAAGTTTATGCTAAGTCAGTACCTTGGTCTGTGTCTGGCAGCGTTCATGCTTTGTTTTTTGAAAATTCAGACTTTTCAGTGATAAATATAAAGAGAAAAGTATCTTATTCATTGATCACCCCTTTTTCCAATTTTTTTTTATTTGATTACCCCCAACAAGGCACGCTGCCATAAGACTTTGGCCACATGACAGTTGCTATTGAGTGATTGACCTGACCTTTATTCATTTGCCAATTTTGCTACCGTTGTGATAAGTTCTGCTTCCTCCGGATTTCTGATTTTTATTTTTTTCTGCTTTAATTTCAGTTGCCCCACGATTTCAGTATTGAGGCTGGAATCCAAAAATACCCTGTGACCTACTCAGAAAGCATGAACACTGTCCTTGTACAAGAAATGGAGAGATTCAACAAGTGAGTTTCAACGATTAAGGATCTTTCTTTAAACTGCTAAAATCAAAGGAAATTCACTTTCATGTTTTTACTCTATTTGTTAAGGTCTTAAGGAGCAAAAAGGCCGTCTTCCCAATAAAGCCAAACACAGAAACAAGAAAAAGAGCAAACTCTGATCAAAATCTGCAACGTTGTTCATACAATTTTTTATAGTATTTGTGATCATAACCTTAAGAGTTAACTTCTGATTAGTTTATCTTTCATCTTATCAGTGTTAATTTTATTTTTCCACAATGCTCATATTGTTTTACATTTTATGACTCAAAAACAAGAAAATCCCATTAATCCTAAAGAGAAGGATGGACAACCAATGCATCCTCCCAATAGTCATTTATGGAGCTGAAACATAGAACCTAACCAAGAGACAAATCCGCAAATTGAGAATCATGCAAGGTGCACATGAAAGAATTATGCTGGGCCTCACATGACAGCACAGTACATTCAGTAATCCGGGAAATCATAAAATCTGTTAAAAAACTGAAATGGTAATGGGCTGGCCATATTGTAAGAATGGCAGATAACTGATGGATATCATGACTCACAACATGGATCCCCAGAGATCACATGAGCAATCAAGGCCGGCAGAGTATTAGATGGAGAGACAAGCTAGATAAATTCAGAAAAAACTGGCTCTGCAACACCCACAATAGAGAATTATGGTAAATCCTAAGGAAGGTCTATGTCCAATGACGGACATTGAAAGACTGATGATGATGAAGTTAGAGGCATGAATTGGGAGTAATGAAATAGCCGCCAATCTGAATTTGCACCCTATATCCTTGGGAGCAATGATCCTCTAATTATACTGTAGTCCGTATGAATAAAAATCTTACGTTGTGCAAATTTTTTTTCCAGTGGCAAAGGTATGTGTGCACTTATGAATTTGACTTACCAAATCAATATTTTTCTAACAAAAACTCAGTAATTATGTAAGACAGACCAGTTCTTGTAAGATCATTGAAGTTAAAAAACATCAAACCTTAAGGAGACTGATCCCTACACTATGCTTAATAACGCAAAAATTTTATCTTTTTGATGACACATTGGACACACCACTTCTTGTATGATCACCAGAGTTAAGCAGCATTGAGTGTTGGTCACTATCTGCAAGGGTGATCATTTGGGAATACCAAGAACCATAAACAGCTGGGAACCATATAAAGAGTCACTTGTGACAATCCAATTAGTCTTCCTAAGGAGGAGACTGATCTCTACACTACACTCAATAACATAAGCCAGAGCCACCCCCCTGCCTGTTTTCAATAAAATCAGAACAAAATCATTTCCTCTCGGATAAAATCCAATATGATTCCATATTAAATCATTGATAATATTTTTTTGTTTTCAGATTAATGCAGATTATCCGTTCTAGCCTGCAAAGTCTTCAGAAAGCCATCAAAGGTCTTGTTGTCATGTCTGCCGATCTGGAGGCTGTAGCTGGAAGCCTTCTAATTGGCAGAGTGCCAGCTATGTGGGCCAAACGATCATACCCTTCACTTAAACCGTTGGGTAGTTATGTTCAGGATTTTCTTGACCGACTCAAGTTTTTACAGGTAATTTTCAAATTAATTTACTTTTTCAAGAGGTATATATATATATATATATATATATATATATATATATATATATATACATATATATATATATATATTCACTTATATGTCTCTATCTGTCTGACTGTTCATTCATGCAATATCTCCAAATGTTTTCAATCGATTTTCAATAAAATTTCGTGGAAGGGTGGGCCATGAGCTACAGGAGAAGCGCTTAAGTTTTGGAGTGGATCCAGGAATGTTTTCTGCCCCTTCATCAGAGCTATATATCCATACCACACTATATCTCCAAAAGTTATTAATGAATTTCAATGAAATCATATGGAAGGATTAGAATTGAACAATGTAAGAAGTTATTAAATTTGTTGGAGGATCCAGGAATTTTTTTTACAGTGACCTTCCCTGCATTGCAGTTATATTTTTCTATTTAATCAGTCTCTTCAGCCAGAAACTGTCTTTCATTTTCTATGGGATAGGTAACTGTTTTAAGACATGATTAATTAAAATTAAAATCTATTAAGGAAATCCAAAAATGTTTTAATAGAATCTCTGAAAAAGCAAATAAGAATATTTAAAAAAGATGTCATTAGTGATGAATGCACTTTGTGAACTTCCGATTAAATACAATCCCGCCCAGCTTTTCATACAACATATTAATATCTTTTTCAAGTACAAAAATTTTGGTTAATATTTTTAACTCCAAAACTACGAGGCAAAATCACTTTTATAACAATATGATTACATATTGATTTATATATGAACAAGACATTTTTGATTTAACATCAATTGATATTTTACTTACCAATCATTGTGGTCTAGTGGTAGAGAGCTCGTCTTCAATTTTGTTCAATCCACCAACAATTCATGCTAAAGACTTCAAAAACATCTCTCCATAGAGCTCTCAGCACAAGGACGCGGATTGAGAAACTTCTCCCCATGAAGTTAAAGGGTTACAGCCAAATCATGTTGTATAGACCAGTTCTTGTTATATCACCAAAGTAAGGCCACATCAAATCTGGTCGGTACCCAGATTGTGTGACTATTGGGGAAAATGAGGTGTCACGAGTAGAATGAAGCTTCAACAGGCCAGGCAAGCCAGAAGTTGGTCTTACTAACAATTGCCCGTGTGTACCTAATTCCTTTACATCCCCAATGAGGATATCAATGGAGAATGATGATACATGCATACAACAAAAACCAATATCATTGCTATTCTACCCATCTACAAAAATCTAAGCTTGAAATCAGGTATTCCTTGTCTACATTGATAAGACTTACCTGTCTGGAATCTTTCTTCTTCCTCATCAAGGGGTTTCAATTTTGACCAGTTGATTATCACAATATTTTCAACAGATCTGAGCAATTGAAGTTTTATATGATAATTTTTTTTTCAAGAATCCTTCAAATCCTCTTCTTTGTGGCTCTCAAAAATGGAAGCCTTGTCTGTGGGCATACTTTCTTTTTTCCAATTCCTCTTTGTTCAATCAAACTTGGATAAGGAAATAATGTTTTGCACACAGGTTTTGTGTCTATGCACTGAGGAGTTACACATTTCTAGGAGGGTCTGTTAAAAGTGTCCAAATCTTGGAGTGGTTGATGTGCAGAAGCAGTTTGAAGTGGCTGAGACACCTTCGCCAGTCAACTGTTAAATTTATCCTAAACCAGATAAGACATTCTTAAGCGCCTTTATCCAGCTTTGCAGAAATAAGCAGAGCCCACCTTCACTACACATGTGGCAGCGTAAGTGTGTATATAGTTACGTGTGTTGGTAAAAACTTGATAGTACGTAATTTGATTCCTAAACACATCCTGGTATAATCACAGAACCTCTCATACTCGTGACAGAACAGCAAAATACTATTATCATAGTTGTCATCTTTTTGTCTGCCTGAGAAACCTATCCAAACCAAGTTCAATTGATTTCGTTTACCCAGGGTCTCTACCTTGCTAACTTCAATCGTCTTCTCTTATACTGACCCCACAATTTTTTTTTTTATAAGCCAAGTACCTATGGGCGTTCACTAAGGGGTGCAAAAGTTTGAACATTACTGTCAATAAAAGGATAATGATACGCTATTGTTTTATGTAACACCAACTTGATACACCTATTTAGAAAAATCATCATTCTTCGCTTGTGCTTTCTCAATTGTGTCACCCTGGGGTCAGGTTATGTGTCTCTATCAACAGTCCAGTCCGCCCATCTAACATGCAGTGGGTTGTATTTGCTTATATTACAAATAGCGGGCGGCTACTGTACATTCTTCACAGGTTTAATGCCTATCATGTAACACGGGTGCTATTCAGATACCTCAGATGTATCTTTTTGCCCTCACCCCAAATATATATTTTTGCTTCCTGACCCTGATTGCAAATTCAAGCTATTGTCGCCCCTACCCAGGAAAAGTGTCAGCAGCCACCCATGCAGGTACTCTGCATTTTCCATCAGTTTGTAAAGAGAGAATAAAGAACCACTTTTCAATTTATGGTGCATTCTCTTTTGTCTCATTATCTCCTGCAAATCACAGTCACTCTACACAGATTCTTTCATCTGTAACACCTCTTTTCTTTGCAACTGTAAACTAGTATACTACCAGCGAACATTCTTCGAAGAAAGTTGACACTTGCATTTTTGATGGAAATGTCTCTTGCAGAGTTCGTATGATTTGAAATGATTACAAAACCTTCAAGTTTTATTGATTTTAGTTTAAGGGGAATTTTTTTTTTAGCTTTGTCAAAAAAAAAAAATCTGCAAATAAATTTTCAAAATTTTTGAAAAAACCTAACCTTGGGAAAAAGGTGCCTCGGTAATCAAGATATTCTGTCGGCCATTTTAAAAGAAAATGTTTTTTAAATGAATGCGTCCAGTTTTCTAAATGTCAGTGTTTTTCTTAGATGATTAACGGGAATTACTGTCAGAAAACTCTACGCAACATTTTTCAAACCACTCAGTGGAAATAAGTATTTAAATACCCATTTATTTTCCAACTAAACAATTGTATTCTTTAATCTGATAAAATGCATCTGAGAACACTTACATTTTGGATATACTCAAAAATAAAAAGCAATTTTGTAGTCTTTTCTGAAATCGTTTCACTGTGTGAAGAGTGTGTGTGTATTTGTGTAAATATACACTGTGGAGCAAAAACATTATAACCTGAGATATGTTGCGAGAATTACAGCTATTCTCTTGTAACATTTGCATATGTCTGGATCAGAGGTGTATCAGCTGGTAAGCAACCTCATCATAAAAACTATTAAGAAACTCAAATGGCAATGGGCAGGCCACGTTGCAAGAATGAAAGACATCTGATGGACATCACGACTCACAACATGGATTCCCAGAGATTACATGAGAAACTGAGGTCAACAGAACACAAGATGGAGAGATGAACTTGGCTAATTCAAGAAATACTGGCTCCGCGATGCCCACAATAGAGAATTGTAGCGAATCCTGGGGAAGGTCTATGTCCAACGACGGACGTTAAAAGACTGATGATGATGATGATGATGATGAAGAAGAAGTATTTGATGTGTTAAATGCCACATTTGTGGGCAAGAAAGAAAGATTTAAGTGACTTTGACAAAGGCTGAATTGTTGTGGCTAGAAGATTTGGTCAGAGCATTTCCTGTGGCCTGTGGGGTGCTCACATTCAGTTGTTGAGAGTATCAATTGGCAGTGGTCCAAGGTGGAAAAATCACCAACTGACGACAAGGCAATAGGCAGCCAAAACTTATCAATGGGGGGGTATAAGTGTAGGTTTTCCTGCCATGATGAGCCAATAGAGGTGCTTGTAATTACCATTATTAATGTATAATCGGCACTTATTTTTGGAGAAAAAATCCAGATGTGTATTGTATACAGGAAGACAATTGCAAGACATTTTTTAGAACTGTTCAGTGGGTGTAGGTCTGTTTAACTTCCACAATTGCCATGATGGTGATCAGATGCTGATAGTGTAGAAAAATGGGTTCTTTATAAGAAGCTGGAACTGGACATATGAGCAAAAAAATCCCTTACAAAATCACACCAGTGCTATTGAAAGAAGAGACAATAACAAAAAGAATTCTATCATATTCATTGCCATTAGAAAGTATGTTGTCATTATGATTTTACTGTAATTTTGATATGATTTTTAAAATAATCTTTTCTAATACAAAAGAATATTTTTGTCATATTCATCGCTGCGAGACAGTGTGTTGTCATTTATGTTTGATTTTAACAATATTTTACTTACTAAATAAACAATAAATTTATCAAAAATCTCCAGAGCAAACAATTCCTTGTTCTAAAACATAATGATTCATCAATTAACAATAATTTCCCTACCAAATTTAATACAAAATTACATTATTTAGATATGAATATTCAGATTTATCGAAATGAAATGCTGTCATTTTCATGTCCCAGTTTTCTTTTTAATCTTAATCTTAATTCATTTTGCATTTTTTTATCGATTTTATTGATTTTAATTTTTTTGTCAAAAAGGTTTCTTTCAATTTCTGAAAATCAAAATTGTTACAATTTCTAAATATTACTGTCACGTGATTTACTACTACTACTACAACTATCACTACTAGTACTACTTCTATGCTTCCATTGTACTATCACAATGGAATGGCTATGTTCACACATTCATATCTTGTGTACATTTGAGGACAAAAAATATAACTACTTGATTAGGTTTAGATTAAAATTCACGTTTTCTGACCTGCAGCAAACATCCAGCATTTCTGCGATACTGATCAGATCGAAGGAGGGGGTGCAAAGTATACATTGGATGATACATTTTTTGTTTATTCCATTGATGGGGGTTGCAAATTTGCTATGGAAGTATATTATACAGGGTAAATTATAATATACAAATCTATATGTGAGTACATACGTTTACAGGTACACATAAGGTCTTGATTGAGAAAGGGACAAATTTCAATGACGATTCAATGATGATCAAAGTCATTACCAATGGCTTACAAAACTAGTATTCTAGAAACTATCCCATTCTGATAGATAGATCAACAGACTCTTGCATCCGGAACTGTGGCCTATTGAATCACTGTAACCCCACAAATGGCATAACTGACCAGCCAACTTGGCTATAGACTTTTCTCTCTTTGAGTGTCTGTTTCTAGCTATCTTTCTATCTCTATGTGTGAATGTATGTATATGTGTGTGTTTCCAGGTGCTCCTTGCCAGCTTTCCAGGGCTACAACCTTGAAAATTACATTTGTTTTGATTTTTTTAAGTGCTTTTTGGGGTCTCTATGATCATTTTGGACCAGCAATGCCCAATTCTAGTGCCTATATTCTTTTAGATCATTCTAGAAAAAAGATCTGCTGTTTTTAGATAAAAGATCTTTTTTTGGAGGAATAGTTTTAGATATTTCTTTTAGATAATTAGTTCTAGTACACAAGTGGGCTATGGTGATTCATTAATACAAGGTGTATATATATATATATTATTCTTTATAGTTACTTCTCACATAAAATTTCATCACCTCTTACTTTAATGAACAAGAAGGATAACATCATATTGATCTTGGATTTCTTATTCTAATCTGCATATTTATTGGAGTTGGCTATTATCGGCCAACCCATCTCTTTGGTTTGCATTGATTTTTATGCGTCTCTACAATGCCTTTTGCAATCTCTCAGTGGCAACAATCTACATCTGAGCAATCCGACAAAAATCATGTAACACAAAAAAACATTGTTTTATTTGAATCTTTTTTTATTAAGGAGAATTTCTTTCAACTTTCTTTGTCAGAAAGTTTGATGACTCAGTTGTTTCAATGATATTCACCAGTAAATGCATTTCTTTTATGATTACTGTGCTCGTGTGCTTCCATCATACTGATCATCTTATTAACATTATTGCTTGCACAGAGAGAGAGAATAAGAGATATACATACTTGGTTCACTATCCTGAAATATTTCTTGTATAGAGTTATTGGTGATTACTAAGCTTGGCTCAGTCTGGTGTAAGGCCACATGCAGGTTTATCTACTTGGGTGTACAAGCAAGGTGTTCTCCCAGCCCTGGATCAGGCCTTCTCTCCGAGGACGAGAGGGTTGAAAAATTGGAACCTTATAGAGGCTGGGGATCAACAGGTCACTATGAAGAGTCACACCTGGATCAATTCTCTAGTCCTTCACCTGACAACCAACAAGCAAATATATCTTTTTACAACACCCGAATATCCGTCTGACTCCCCCCTTCTCTTGCACTAGAATACATTCTTTTACATCCTCCCTAGTGAAGTGGCAGCAAACACCCATGGCCACACTCCAGGGGTGGATTGGGAACCCAAAATAGCCCAGGCAAACATCTAAAATTGTCCCATAAATGTAGACTATGATTCTGGCAAGCACAGCAAGCCCATACAAACAGAGGTTTAGGGTGCAGTGAGCCTCTTAGAAAAAGCTGAAATTTGAATAATTTCAGGGACATTTTGAGGCCATATGGAATGGCTAATAGAACATATTCTAAGGTCAATATCAAGTACTTTTTCCGATTGGCTTATAATTCGATTACTAACATAGCCTCATTTTAATTACAAACATTTAAAAAGAAAGTTATAACAAGACACATCCAACATATATTTCATGTTAAATAACACAGACGGAGAAACAGACAAAGCTGATGAACCAGGCTCAAAGAGCAAACTGAAGGCGACAGTTGAATTTTTCATCTTTTGAGACAATATTGAATAGTCTAAGTGTATCAACTTTCATTCAAGAATATATTTTGCTTTAAAAATGTTACTTTTGCCAGTTTCTGTAGCTATGACAGAGGCAATTCCAGGGCGGTCTCTGAGTCTGGACATAACCCCCACTCAAGCAAGCTACGATTAAATTTTTTTTTAAATATCCAGATAAGGAAATTTCGTAAATAGAAAAAAAATTATACCAAGTAATCATAAATCAACCTTAAAACAATTTTTTTTCATTGAATATAAGTAAGATGTCTTCCATCTTATTCTTTACAATTTTTTGGTTTATTCATAAATTTCTTTGATGAATTTGTTCATTTAAATCTTTTGTCAATTCTAGAACTAAAAAGGTATGACTCTAAAATGTTTAAACATGTATTACTTTCTTGTCTTTGATTTTTTGAATTTGTTTCCTTTTTCACTTATTCATAAAAATAAATTTTCCATTTCGACACCACCCAACCAGAAATTCTGGATCCATCCCCCTTCACCTATTCATACATAAGTTTGTTTTTTTATAACCTTGATTTTTTCTTTTTGTTGAGGCATTGTCAACCAATATTAAGAATCAATCAAGCATAGATTATTTGACTTTTATGGCCTACTTTATCAGGAAGTCCTTAAAACTTGTTTCTCATTTGCTGCTATTTACAGTAATATACTTTCAATTCAAAGAACATTCTGAATGTTACACATGAAAAAATTTAACCTCTTTTCCTGTAAAGAACAGAGTGCATACCTCTGTCAACATCATATGCCAACTAATCATCATCATCATCATCAGTAGTCTTTTATCATCATTGGACATAGACCTTCCCTAGGATTTACCACACCTATCTATCATATGCATCACAGAGCCAATACTTTCTAAATTTGTCTGTTTTGTCTCTCCATTTTGTATTTTGCCGGCCTCGGTTGCGCATGTGATCTCTGGGGATCTATGTTGTGAGTTGTGATGTCCATCGGTTGTCTGCCATTCCTGCAGCATGACCAGCCCATTGCCATTTGATTTTTTCTAGTGGGTTCTATGATGTCTTTGATTCTTGTTTTCTCCCTGATATACCGTGCTATCTTGTGATTTCTCCATATGAGTTGGAGTATAATTCTTTTGTGTGCATGTTGCATGGTTCTCAGTCTACGGGTTAATCTCTTGGTTACGTTTTATGTTTCAGCTCCATAGCGTCAAAATCTGAAATCATGTAAAAATTCCATCAAAGAATAAATGTGGTCAGAATAAATTCTATTTATGACATCACTGGGGTTTCCCACTGGAAAACATCTAAAAGAGAGAAAAAAAATCTAGATGTTATTAAAGAACTCCTCAGGATAAGGCCCAAATAAGATTGAAAAAGCCTTTTTTCCAAAAATGAAAAAATAAAGATATCTTTACAAGGGGTCTACTGGAGTACTGATGCCAATTTACAAGTCTGGAGACAAAATGGAATGGCCAGAAGTGCTGGAATACACCAATACATAAACCAACTAACAAACACATGCATATATAAGAAAGGATGGAACCCTTTGACGTCTTTGATGGCTACAGTTGTTCAATGTAATCTGTGATATCATTCTGCCTGTCCCTAGCTTTGTTTGAATGTTACACTTTCAGTGTCAACATCAAGGGAAACGTTAGGTAGTCAAAAAAGAGGGTGGGAAGAGAGAGGATAGAAGTGAAATTTAGGCAGTTTAATAAAGGGCTTGGTAGAGAGAAAAAGTTAGGTAGCTCCTAAGGGTGTAAAAAGAGTTTTACATATGAAACTAATCCCATGTTTGTGTATCAATTAGATAAAGACAAAGATTGGAAGGGATGAGGGAGAGAATGAGAAAATATAGGCACAGAGTGTGAATTTGTGTTACAGCACACAGTTTGAGAACCACCGGATTAGGTGCCAGGCACCCCTGGTCTACACACTGACTGGCCCACTGGGATGTGGCCCGATCCACCCTCTGACCACTTGTGCTGGGCATCCAATGAGGATTATACTTACTACAATTGCAAGAGGTTTATAATCAAGCTTTCTAACCATTGCTCTGGTATCAAAGACAATCACACGCACACACCCGTGCCCCCACACACAGACACACATGCACACATAGACACACACATCTGCAATTAAAGAATGTGTATGGACCAAGGCTTTTGTGATTGAAGGCAACAATAATAAGATGGAGTAAAATTAGAAATAAGATAGTAGTAATGGAGGGTGTATCAACCTGGATACAATGATACTTACATCAACAAAGATGATCACATAAAGCAGCAATTTATACTAATAAGGAAAGAGACTAATGCTGAGAAATTAAAGATCCAAACATGGATAGTAATATATTCATCAATGTGGCCCGACTAAAGAGGGTCATGGCTGATGTGTTCAAAGGCAACATCTCTCGTTTTTCGGTAATTAAATAAAGATATGTCACGTGAATCATGTGACCAACAAAGTACACATTTACAAAGTGGTTATTTGGATTTGACCAGAGAATGCATGTGTAAGTGTGACCTGCATAGGATTCAAGGAGTATTCACACAGAAGCCCTTTTTCAGTGCTTTTTCGAGGGGTTAGAATCAGAGTTGCAATTTGCTATTTTTCAAGATCAAAATTGAGCAAATTTGGTACAGAACAAAGCTACTAGGTTTCAAAAATATATACTTAGTACTGGAGGAAAATTCAGAAGATAATAATCCATTACACACAAATACTATGATACAATATAAATAAACCTGAACAACAGAGAAAAAATATATATATCTCAATCCATTTTTCCTGCAAGCTTAGTCTAGTAATGGATTTGAAGTTATCTGATTATTTTGGTACTGAAGCTACTTAATTTGGCCCTAAGACCATACAAATTTGGTCTTGTGTGACAAAAGATTTAACCCTGGTTGGAAGTGATCAGATGATTATCATAAAAAATATTTGTTCCTTGTTTGATCTCTCTTTCTCTCTCCATTCTATGTCTGAGTAAAGCAGAGGCTATCAACAATTGTACTGTAAGATATGTTGAGTTCTACTACTACTACTACTACTACCACTACAATAGATGATCATTAGCCATTGCACAATCTGTTTATATTGCTTTGGTATGTGACTATCGAAACCTGTTTATTACATTTCCCAGCTCTCCTCCCTCTTTCCCTCTTCATTACTATAGAAATAGAAGCACATGCTATTAGATCATCAGCAGTGCTTCAAAGAATTGGTCGGAGATTATCAGAGACTGTATTGATTGAAACTTTGCCATCTTGATATTATTGTGAATGTAACAGTTCAAATAAATACATTATCAACTGTGATGGTGCAGTTCTCCCAGGCAGACTGAAATCTGTCCAATGAAAACAGATTGTACGATATGCAGCACGACAAACGTCTTCGTAGGTCTAAATAATAGATTAAATCAAAAAACATCTAAAATCACCTGGAAATATCTAGATTCTTCAGATATATATTTAAAGTCCAGGGATTATATCATATTTTATTAGTAAGTTAAATGCAGCTTTTATCATCAACATTTACTTTATCAAAATATTACCCAACTTATTGAAAGTATTATTTTATTCATCATCAGCAGCAGCCTTTTAGTATCCATTGTTGGACATTGACCTTCCCCAAGATTTGCCAGAATCCTCTACCAGGAGCATCATGGAGCCAATACTTTCTGAACTTGTCTAGTTTGTCACGTCATCTTATATTCTACCAGTCTCACTTTTGCATATGATCTCTGGGTATCCACGTTGTGAGACGTCTTATCCTGCAGTTGTCTGCCATTCTTACAACATAACCAGCCCATTGCCATTTGAGTTTTCTAATGGATTTGATGATATTTTGGACTCCTATTTTCTGTCTAAAACATTGTGCTCCCTTGTGATCTTTCCATGTTATGTTGAGTATGATTCTCTCCTGTGCACGTTGCATGATCCTCAGTTTGAAGGTCAATCTTTTGGTTAGGTACCATCTTTTAGCTTCATAGGTTACTATCAAGAGAATGCATTGGTTGTATATCCTTCTTTTTAGGACTAATGGGATTTTTTTGTTCTTGAAGTTCGAGCTTGCTCTAACAAAAGCTTGCAGACCTAGAGTAATTCTTCACTTGATTTCTTCTTCCTCAAGGATTTCATAGAGATTCATTGTCCTAAGTAGATGTCATCATCATCATCATCATCAGTCTTTCAACGTCCATTTTTGGACCCAGACCTCCCCCAGGATTTGCCACACTTCTCTATCATGGGCGTCGCAGAGTCAGTACTTTCTGAATTTGTCTAGCTCGTCTCTCCATCTAATATTCTGCCAGCCTCAGTTCTACATGTGATCTCGGGGGATCCATGTCGCGAGTCACAATGTCCATCGGTTGTCCGCCATTCATGCGACATGGCCAGCCTACTACCATTTGAGATTTTTAATGGATTCTATGATGTCCTGACTCTTGTCTTTTCCCAGATGTACTGTGCTATCTTGTAGTCTTTCCATGTGAGGCCCAGCATAATTTTTTCATGTACACGTTGTATAGTTCTCAATTTGCGGATCTGTCTCTTGGTTAGGTTCCATGTTTCAGCTCCATAAGTGACTATTGGGAGGATGCATTGATTATACACCCTTCTTTTTAGGATCAATGGGATCTTATTATTTTTGAAGGTTATGTAGCGGTCTACTTTTTTCAGCTCTGCATTTTCAATTTTGATAGTTATTTCCTTGTCTTCTATGTGTCCATTGTACATGAGATTTGTTTTGCTGTAGTTCATTTGGAGACCAACTTTCTTGCTTTCTTCATCCAGTATGTCCAGCATTTTTTAGATGTCACAAAGTTTCTCAGCAAAAAGGACAATGTCACCTGCAAATCTGAGGTTGCTTAGTTATTTGTCGTCTATTCAGATTCCTTTATTTTCCCAGTCCAAGTTTCAGAAGACCATCTGAAGGCAGGCTGTGAAGAGATTGTGTGAGCTGTTATCGCCTAGTCTCATCCACTTATTTCATTACTATGAATTGAATAAAATTTTTATTGAAGAAAAATATCTTCTAGAAAAAAATGACGTAGATGTAAAACATCTAAAGCAGGCTAACCACAGCCAAGTAGAATCGTATTTGGCAATTCCGCAGACGAATAAGTGTCGGGGCATTTCTACCAGCCAGACAGAGACGGACGACTGTCCAATGAAAATAAATTGATTGATGTATGGTCTAAAATAAACCTACAGTGCTATTTTATCTGAAGGTAAATTCCTTTGGTCTTATTCTTCAATTTCTTCTGCAATAAGTGAGATTTCACAAAAACTACAAATAGGTGAAAGGTGGGGATCCAGTAGTGTTTTCATAAATATAAAATTGCTTTGAATTTGAGTGAATAGAGTGAGATTCTTTTATGATATTGTATTCTATATATATAATACATACAATTATGTGTATATATATGAGGGGGTTTGAGGGTGTTTATCATAAACTGTCAGCCAGTCAAATTAGGTTTTTAAGTTGATCCGGCTGGCTGACTATGTATCATGTGTACAGGCTGAACAAATGAAGCTAGATGGCTAAAAATTGAAACATTAACTTCTTATCATATCTAGAAAAAATTTTTTGTTTTTTTTCTCAAGTCCTCCCCTAAATAGATTCTCGCAATTCACAATGTAAGTTCATGCTATGCACACGCACACACACACACACACACTCGCACTCTCACACTCACACACACACACACACAGGTGAATCTATAAGTCCCTAGGCTGACACACAGCTATTAGTAGAATTTTGATCTGAAAATTTCACTGTATGAAGTTCAATTTATGTGATTGATATTCACTACAAAATCAGGTGCATTGAAAATGAAAGAGATTACGTTGAAAGATTTGTATGTAGAATAATTGATTTAAAAGTACAGAACTGATTTGTTTTGGAGAAAAATCACATATTTGTATATATCTAATTTTATAGATTTTTTTATATCTTATTAACAATGAGCACACTATCTCTAAAGACAGCAAATCTTTCCTAAATATATACATATATATATATATATATATATATATATATATATATATATGTGTGTGTGTGTGTGTGTATATGTATATATATATATGTGTGTGTGTGTGTGTATATGTATATATATATATGTGTGTGTGTATGTATTTTTTTTAATATATAATTAGTTATACACTCTCATATATTTCAAACAGACACAGATGCACACTCATATGTAGTATACATATTTATATGATATATGTAGAATATGTATTCTTCATATACGAGATGCTACCCACAGAACTCAGAAAAGTGTGAAATGAAAATTGATAGAAAATTATTCCGGTTGAAGTGATTCCAAGAGACGTGTAAGATCAGTTTCAGAAATTGTTGACTTTTAAAATTTGTTCAAATAAAAGTCAGCACTGGTTGACAGTTTGATCAATCTGTTCAAATACCCCAGAGTTTTGGCTCACACACCCACACACAGAAGATAGATATTATATATGTACATATGTAAGTTGACTCAAAACTAAGGTGTTAATTCAAATTTAGTCCAATATTTGCTGGATAAGTCTTCTCTCCAACATTATGTGACATTGTGTCCATCAGGGTCTCAAGTTAGTAGGGTCTACAAGAGTTAGGGACATCATAGAATCCATTAAAAATCTCAAATGGCGGTTGGCTGGCCATGTTGCAAGAATGGCAGACAATAGATGGACATCGCAACTCACAACATGGATCCCCCGAGACCACATGTGCAACCGAGGCCGGCAAAATATTAGATGGAGAGACGAGCTAGGCAAATTTAGAGAGTACTGGCTCCATGATGCCCATGATTGGTAAATCCTGGGGAAGGTCTATGTCCAACGATGGACGCTAAAAGACTGATGATGATGATGAAACAGACTGATATGAACCATCAGGGAAATACTGGATCCTTCAAAAGTCGACTTATACACCCGCATATGTGGTAGATAGATTGATAGATAGAAACTTTAAACAATATTACCGTTTGTTTATTTTTCCAAAGGATAAAAGAAACCCTGGAAAAGAAAAACAGGAAATCAGAACTTTCGCTTATTGAACAGGAGATGAGCAGTTGATTTTCATCGATATTTCAATGTTTGTTGACGTACTGTAGGGCTGGGGGAAACTTGTATTCGCGAGGAATATGCAGGAAAAAGTAGAGGAACTTGAGAATGACAACAGATAAATACAAAAACAGTACATGTTTACGAGAAGCATCAAGCTCAAATGGCAAAACATGGAACATAGAAGATGACAAAACAATAATCAAATGTTATTGACGAGAGCTGGAAAAGAGATTAAAAAAAAGGCAAGAAAACAAAATCCTCTCCACACTTTTTTCATGGTAATGAAGTATTGATTCTGACAAATTTGTTTTTTTCTTTTTCCTTTTTCTACAAACATATTCAGGGCTGAATTCAACATTGATGGGGTCCAGTGCATCACATTTCTAGGGGCCCTTCTGTTTTTGTCTTCAGCTATCATCTCCTAACGAATCAAAGCAAAAATGAAATATTCATAAAATTATGATGTTCGATTTAACGTGAGGTCTTTTGTGGATCAATAATCTATTTCTATGTAACAATAAGTCCTCGAACAAGTTTAGTCAAGCTATCTTACTTCTTTCCTGGCAAAAAGTGAAGAATATTTAAACAGGTCTGGTTGGTCACTCAATAGAAACTGTCATATGACAACATATCATGTTGGGGTGATCAATTTAAAAACTTGTCGAAAAGAGAAAAAGTTAGTTTGCTCACATTTTGTTGAGCAGTGATCACTAAAAAGTCTGAATTTTCGAAAAGTAAACATACGTAACCTAAGGGATCAATTAAGCATAAACTCACATTGCAAATTGAACCTTGCCATAAACTAAAAACCTATTTCAGAGAGGAATTTTGAAAAAGATTTTTAAAAAAAGCTTTTTAGGATAATAAGGAGTAAGTGTTTGAATTATGACATTATAAGGAGTAAATGTTTGCAGTTTCAGCCCTCTAGCTCCATTGGTGTGGCCTGTACATGTGATACATACATACATACATAGCCAGGCAAACCAACTTAAAAACTGATAGAAACCTATTTTGACCGTTTTGGTTGACAGTTTCTAATATTTTAAAGACATATTTGGTGGGGGGGTCAGCCAAAGATCTTGGGACCCTGTGCAGCTTTACTGTTTGTACTTCCTGTCATTTTCTTTTAAATAGGGCGTGTTCGAAATGAGAAACATGGTAAGAAAAAAACTTTCATTGTTGTTGAACAATAATAATGCCCTGGTAAATTGATGAAGGATGTCTTTAAGAGACAAATTGTGTTTGATACTAATTTTTTGCCCTACTGGGTGGTCCTGTTCGTATCTATTTGCAGTCCTCTATTTTCTCTCATTTTTCTTTTTTTTCTTTTTTTTGTTTTTCAGTCCTGGTATGATGATGGCAAACCCCATTCATTCTGGGTATCAGGTTTCTTCTTCACCCAGGCTTTTCTCACTGGAGTCATGCAGAATTATGCCCGGAAGTATACCATTCCTATTGATACTCTGGCATTTGACTTCCAAGTAAGTAAATTAACTTTTGTCAAGCTTTCCATTTTCTTTCTTAGGTTCTGAATTCGGTTGGGTTGAATTTAAAAACATTATTTTGCCAAATGTTTGAATCAAGGATAAGGAACCCACAGCCAGATCCTTTCTACAAAATGATTTTAACCAACTCATCAGCAAATATGTTTACTTTTTATATTTTAAAGATTCTTAATGTCTTTTTAGTAGATTCTGAAGATGCCTTAATTGAAATGAATCATGACTTACTAATTGGCATCCTTGGTTAAGCACTAATAGTTTTCAAGATTGCATTCTTGATTCAAGGCAAAATACAGCTGGATGTATTTATATGGATAATTCCAATATTTCAACCTTTCTTCCTGGCTCATCATCAACTCAAGTCCACTGAGGCAAAAAGTTGCTGACCAATGGTCTAAATTGTCTACAATCTCATCTGAATCCAGACAACTGCACAAAAATCATCTTTGCATTTTTTTGCTTTTCAAGTTACAAGGCTTTGATAAGTTGTAGTGAGTGGTAGTCTTCCGAATCCCTGTGTAAAATATCCATCTTAAAGTCAGGTATATACGGTATCTGATGTTGACGGATTTAGTTGTCAAGAATGGTGATTCCCAACCACAAGCCACGGGCCAGTACAGGGCCACAAAGCATGTACTACTCGGTCACAAGGAGATTATATGATTTGGCAGCATGACAGAACATGAATCAGCTGCACTTCTCCTCATTCCTTGTCATGTTTCCAATGCTCCCATTAAGAAACACATTTGACATGCAGCAAACCAATGGTAATAAATAGAATGAATTCGACAAAAACATCTCAGTAGTTGATAGACAAAACTTTTTGAAAAATCAATTTGAGAATTTCTCTTCGGTAGTTCAGGTAGATCTCAATATTAAATTTGTAAGCTACGCCCTTTTAGGAACAAAATTGAGTCTATTAACCATTTATGAGTGACATAGTTGATTTATTTCCTTATTCCGGGGTTATGATCCATACACCTCCCTGTCCCGTCTGCTGGTTCATAAGAATATTATCAATGTTAAACGGGTCCACATTGCAAAGAAGGTTTAAGATTTCTGGTCCAGAGCACAACCAGTGCACTTCACCACTGAGCTACACACACTAATCTCGATCTTCAAATCACAGTCCTATACTTCACCATTGAGCTGTACACCCAAGTCCTGATTTTCAAATCACAGTCCTCTACTTCACCATTGAGCTAGACACACAAGTCCTAATTTTTAAATCACTGTCCAATACTTAACCACTAAGCTATATACATATCCCGATTCTCAGCATCAAGGCAGGTGCATGTATGATTGACGTTTATGCAGTTCCAATGTATATCTGCAAATCCACTATAATCATTGGTTGGAGGGGGGGAAACACTTCATAAGAATTACATTGAAAAAAGAAAAAGCCTCAGGTGGCAGTTATAACTGTCTACCTAATTGGAATCTTCAAAAAACATCCATGCCCATGTGTATTTATATTTATTGAAAGAGAGAGAGAAAAAAATTGGATTGAATGTATTCAAATGAGATGTAGTGAACTAGTGAAAGTTATACAATTAATGCAGGGTTGAAAGAAAGACAGAAATATTTTTGCAACATAATTGAAACACCATAGCCGTCAAAAATGGCAAAGTTGAACAGCCATAGCCACCAAAGATGGTGAAGACATGTCTGCTTGTTGAAGCGTTTATTTATTT
Source organism: Thysanoteuthis rhombus (assembly GCA_963457665.1). Classification (NCBI taxonomy): domain Eukaryota; kingdom Metazoa; phylum Mollusca; class Cephalopoda; order Oegopsida; family Thysanoteuthidae; genus Thysanoteuthis; species Thysanoteuthis major. The sequence goes on from OY735230.1 coordinate 38,635,899, forward strand.
TTGCATTTGTTTGTGCGTTCCAGCACTTCTAGCCATACTGTTTGGTCTACAGACTTTAAAATTAGCATCAGTACTCCCCTAGACCCCCTTCTAAAAACGATTTTTTTTATTTTTAGAAAAAAATTTTTTTGACCTTTTTGGGGCCTCATTTTAACAAGTTTATCAGGAATATTTAGATTTCCAGAATCTAGATATTTCTAGGCGTTTTTTCGCTCTATTTTAGATGTTTTCTCATGGAAAATGCCTGTGATGTCATAAATAGAATTTATTCTGACCATATTTATTCTTCGATTGAATTTTGTTCCCTTTTCATCAGTACCCTCAGCTAATAACTGCATGTCAGACTATAGACTTATTGATCCACCCTTGTACGAAGGGGTTCTGAAAAGTTCTTGGCCCTATTTACTTCCCAAAATATGAGTGTTAATTAAAAATAAACACAAGGATCCTGCAAATTGGCACTTTACAATATAAAAAAGTACTCTTTCCAGCTACAGTGACAGAATAAGGCTCAGATTAGGGGAAGTAGGTCAGGTTGAGGTCATTCCCTTTTTGGTCGGACCGAGCAACCCTTGTATATGCATGTAAGCATTTCAGCGGTATTCATACTCAGGACCTTCTTCATTGCCTTTTCGTATGGTTGGGGGTCATCATATGATTTGAGACAAAGAAACCTTCTCCCTTGTTGACCTTGCTCTCCTTTCTCTCTCCATTCTATGCCCTAATAAAGTGAGAGTCTCTCAACCACAGACTAGCAAGTTGAGTCATTTTTTCTACTCCTATACATTATACCAGAAGACCACTGGCCATTGTACAACCTATGTTACGTTGGTACACAACCATCATAATTTGTATTATTACAGATTTAACTCTTGAATCTATACAAGAAAATTTGCACTTTAATATCGAGGATAATGACCATTGATTAAAATAATCTCCCTTCCATCTGTTTTAATCTATTCACAGAAGAGTTCCAATATTAATTAGGAGTGATACCAAGTGGTCTCTGACATAAAGAGTTGAAATACTATGGATAGATATAGAAATATTTTTATCACTGTTCTATGAATGCAGATATCTCTTACTGTTCATCATCAAATATTTACTGCTGTCAATAAGCAAGAATTTCCATCACTCTTTCAATATATCGAAGCATGAGATAAACATACATGCTAATTTCTTCTTTGTTTGTTTGTGCTGACCCATCACATATGATATATCAACGAGGATTATATCATAGAAACTCGTAAGACTTGAAAATTAGGATATTTGAATTATTAAAAGACAATTTACCCGATTGAATAGCTTCAGACTCTCTAGTGCCGATCCATACATAAACGACCCTATTCTTTTGAACTGATATATTCTAGTATGATAATGATGGGGATATATGTAAATTTTGTTTCTGTTTATTTGTGCATTGATCTTATTGGTTAATTCATCTTCTTATTATGACGTAACAATGAAAATTACCTTATAGAAACTCTTGAGACTTTATGACTGATCACCTTTTAAAACTGCTTGAGTTGAGATAAGAAAAACTTAAAATTAGGATACTTGAATTATAACAGAAAATTACCTAAAATGGCTTTAGGCTCTTCAGTGCATATCCATACTTGAATAATCCCATCATTCTTCAGTTGAAGTCAAACAAGGGAAAAGCTTTCTAGTATATAATAATGGCTCCTTCTAGTAGGCAGAGTCTGATTCTTTTTATCCCTCAAACAACTTTCACCTAAAAACACCTTTTACTAATAGAACAACCGTGCAGAATAAGGCAAAAATATCTGAGTTGTGGATGGAGCTATTTGAAAATGCCCCCAGGCCCCCAATGGAGGCTGGCCCCCAATGGAGGCTGGCCCCCAATGGAGGCTGGCCCCCAATGGAGGCTGGCCCCCAATGGAGGCTGGCCCCCAAAAAGCTGAATTAAGCATCAACTACTGCATTTCATCTGACATCATACAATAAGGTTATACATGAATTGTATAAATAATAATTTAGTCTTTGGGATTGTTTTTCACCAATCAAGTGATAGTACATGTTTGTTTATTACAGATTTTCCTTTTCCATCAGAGATCACTAAATGTTTGAGGGGGTCTCTCAAAGAGCCAAACCCCTGGGCCCACAAATGTCTAGTTACGCCACTGAACAGTTTTAATGGTCATGAATTAGATTACTAGTTCTCTTTGGAGAGACAACTGTGGGTAAACAAACACAGGTTAGATTTAAAATCACTTTCCTGATTTATTAGAGCATAAGCCAGAAATCAATCAATCATGTCAAGAAATATGCCGCCCTGGGTGACTGAATTGAGTGCATCGGAATTTCATCAAAAATATTATTATTGACCCTGAATAAATAACAAAAGCAAGAATTACAGCCATGTTTGCCAATCCGTCATGCAGGCTTTTATTCAGTGCCACCATCAGTGTGCCAGACAGGAAACGAATCACTCTAGGAGGCGTTCAGTCTTTTCATGTTCCAACAGCTGGATCATGGCCAGAGTGAAAGCTCATAAGACAAACGCTACTTGCACAGCCAGTTCAGTTGGATTTATTGAGAAAGAACTGGTTATTAACACACAAGCACTTTCAGTCAGTGCCATAGCTGAAGGGGGTTAGAGGGACTATTCTTGAATGCCCCTGGGACCCCCCAGAAGTTTTGCAAGTGGTAGTATACCTACTACATTTCTACTGCCAAATCTCACTAAATCTTTGAGGGGGGGGGGCACCAAAAAAAAGCAACCTGCCCACCAAATACCCCAAAGTCTTTAACTACTCCTTATCAAAGCAGAACTGGTTATTTACACAGAAACATTTCCTATCAAAATACGATATATAGAGCAGTTTCTTTATTTTTTAGTAAGCAAAAAAAAATTTTAAGCGCAAATAGGGATATAAGTCCCAGACGAAAATTTTTGAAAATTAAAAAAAATAAGTCAAGACTTGTAACTATTTAACATTTAAACAGATATCTCAGAGGCCAGACATACAAAATGCTACAATTAACCCTTCCCATTTTGGGGGAAAATAAATGTATACTGAATCAACCAGATTTATGTTATTTGAGTATCTACTGGACAACTCCCTTCATCTGAGGAACTATGATATTCTCAGCTGGTTAAGTAATGAAAGATTTTCCATCCGGGCAACAGATTTTATATCTCAGTCAGAACCAGTCCTTGGTACCAACAACATGGACAGTACCCTAGGGTATCAAGTGCCACGCGGCACCAGTCATGCGTCCAAGACAGGAGGACTTTTCAAATCATCATCATCATCATCATCATCATCATGGGCATCCTCATCATCATTATCATTATCATCATCATCCTCATCATGGGCATCATCATCATCATGGGCATCCTCATCATCATTATCATCATCAACATCATCATGGGCATAATCATCATCATCATCATCATTGTAGAGCTTGAACAGCATAAAAACAGTCAAAATATGAAAATCCCCCAATTTAAAGTCAGAATTTTCAGGCCCCTAAAAAAATCTCTGTTGCGGTGAAATTAAAAGAAACATTTGACAAATGAAATTTTCATGATCGACAAGATTATTTAAATTAATGCTTTGTAATTCAATAATTGAAATTTATTATCAATTAGTATAATAAAGTACCTATATCCATTCCTATATATATATTTTATTATTGTGAAATATGAATAGATAATTAAGATGATACTATACTTTGAAGGGTACCAAAATTCAGTTTACTTGGGGTGCCAGGAACTCTAGCGCCAACTCTGAATCAAGGGGCATATTTTTCCATGATTTTTAGCATGTTATTCTTGTTTCCATTGTTGTACAATTATTTTTCATTCCTCTTGATATTTGCACAATTTGAATTCCTGAAATGCTGACTAGAAAAAACTTATCACCAAAAAAGAGCATCGTGGGACAGAAGGTATAAATAATATAAAAAATTTCTCCTCAGTTCAATCTAGCCATAATCTCTCACAATAAATTATATGGGCTTTGGTAACTGGAGATTTTCTAGCTATTTATAAAAGCACTGCTACATTTGTGTTGTAAAAAAAACAGTTTTTCTGCTTTCCCAACTTCTGCCCATCTCGACCATTACTTGGTTTGAAGTATTGTTCCTTTTCCTCAATGTGTACAATCTGATTAACATACTTAATGCTTGAAATTTTAACACTGTACCCTTGGCCTTTTGGTAACTCATCAGGCTGCTAAGGTTTGCATCGGAGTACAGATCATAGGAGTTCCACTTATTTTATATAAAAGTTTCCTTCAGTGTGACAGAAAACGAAAGGGTAAATAAACAAAAAAATAGATAAAAACATATTGGTAATTATTATATGAGTTTGATTCTAAACTCATGACATCATAACTTAAGAGAATTTCAATTGATTGACTTAGTTCATCTACTTCCTCAGCCAGGATTTGAACTCAGTCTACAGATCCCATTTTCAATGTCATCTACTGTTTAGGTGGATCCACATCTCTGGCTGGGGTAGTTTGTGTTCATTTCATACTAATGCCCTTGAGAAATGCATGTAACCCCTTCTCAGCCCCGAAACTATAGGTAACATACGTGGTAGGGCAGATGGAGCCCTTTAGTCCCGACAAAAATCCTACAGCCTAGCAGCTGCCTCAGCCATCCTGGCTCACTGAGCTGCTGAGGAAGGGCACCAAGCTTAAATATTTGACTAAGTGTGTGCAAACTGATCTCCGCTTTAAAATCAACCCATGCAGGTTGGAGTGTCTTCCTTAGATCCTTGCAAGCAAGGAATAGTCCAACAACGACAATTGATTTTAATTTAGTCTACCTCGGAGTCAAAGTAGTTAGGCACCAAAACTCATTACACTTGCAAATTGGTCTGTAAGACAAGTTTGTTAACAATCATACAACAATAACAACATTTATCCACCATTAAAGACATGGGCAAATGAGAAGTCTCTCTATAAAACATGAAGATTTGAAAAAAAAATTTCATGGCTTTGACTAAATTACACTGATTTGTAGTAAATTTAACACATTTTGCCCCAATATTTTTTTTGGTAGGTTTGGGTGGGGGGCACTTACCTCACTGCCCTCCCCCCACCCCGGCTTGTACACCTCTGAATACGGACCAACCTTTTTCGAATTCGGTGCAAACAAAGGCTTTAAATTTAAAATGAGGAAAATATTAGAAAAACATTTTTGAAACTCAGTCTTAATGAAGACATCAATATTGGCAGGATAATCGACCAGATTAGATTATATAATGCACGGAACAACTAAAAACTTGAAAATGTCTCGTTTGAAAGTTAAAACAAATAGAAAAAAATTCTTTCAACTCGAGAAGTTTTGTCATTGATTAGAATGATTTATTTCCTCATCTTTGTTGTTTTTATCTTGAAGCTTCAACCATCCTTCCTCGGGTGTCTGACACATTTAGTAACATTTCTTTTTATTTGATTGATAACCATTAATTCTTCCTCATGAAGCTTCTCCCCTGAAGTAGTGTACATTAGAAGCTGTTGACCAAAACTGTCTATAAATTGGGTCCAGCTGGCTACGTATGAATGTATCTCATGTACAGGCTGCACCAATGTAGCTATAAGGCTGAAAATTTAAATATTTACTCTTCACTATGTCTAGAAAAAACACTTTTTTTTCTCTAAATAACCCCCATAATGGGTTTTTTAGTGGGGAGTTCAATTTTCAATATAAAATCAAGCTAAATTAGTTTGTGTCTGCTTGTTCTTTTTGAATTCAGACTTTTTTGATGATCACTGCCCAAAAAAAGGTGAGAAAAGCAACTTATTTATTGATCACCGCTTTTTCCAATTTTTTAGTTGATCCCCCTAACAGGGTATGCTGTCAACCAAGCAGACCTTGTTTCTGCATCCAGAGTTGAACTCACAACTTCCAAAGGAATCAAATGAGCATTGAACCAACATTTTTGTCTGCTATGGTAATGTCCTATGAAACAGTGGTCCCGGTATCAGGATCAGGCCACGAGGAAACAATATGATTTGGTGATATTTCTCAATAAAATAAAAACAAATTAATTTCCTCGAATCTTTGAATTTGTTAAATCCTTGTAGAAATGACATTTAGTGTAATAGCCACTTATTGACTCATAGTTGACTTATCACCAATATTTCGGTCATAATTAACTTCCTACCCCACTTCCCAGTCCCGTCAGACTGTCCACAAGAATATCGACGATATCAAATAAGTCCGCAGTGCAAAAAAGGTTATGAACTCCTGCTATAGAATATTTGTGCAGTAGAATCCTGGAGCCTCATACCCAAAATCTAATTTTTTCTATGTTTTGATTTATTACACAGTTTAACCTCTGTGATTTGAGTCAATTCAAAAAGATAATTGAAATAGTGAACTTCTGAATTACAAAGCTTAAAAGAATTGCTACTAATCACAGTAGCCTAGTGGTAGAGTGCTCGCCTCTGGTTTGGTAGGCCATGGTTCTATCCTGCACCAAGTCATGCCAAAGTCTGAGGGTACTGTCAAATCATGTGGGGTACACCAGTTCAGGCAAGCTGAAATTGGGTCTTACTGACAACTGCCCATGTGTACCAAACCCTATCACACCCTCTATGAGGGTATAAGCAGAGAACAGTGATACATACATACAAAGAATTATTCCTTATGCTTGTTGAAACCAAAATGTCTAACTGGAAAGAATTTGGAAATTAGAATCAGTGAACAGGATTCAAATTATGGTTGAACCAACTGATGTAACTTTTTTCCCTAATGCCTTTAGGTGAGGCATGAATTCTATACTCCCTACATTCCACCCAATTGCCACTCAGCTAAACTAAGATTTTATCATTGACAAACATATCTCCACTGAGATGAGGATTAACATGAGAATGGCTGGTAGCTCAGCACCATTTCTAAACACAAATATAACAAATGGTAAGCTGTTGATGTTTTTATGATGAAAAATATAGCACTGCACTTGCATGGTTTGGGGGGAGTTGACGGGGGGAGATGCTTATCCTCACACTACCTCTTTATCATCACACCCCCACTTTAATAGTTAGACCTTGCTCTATGACCCTCACATATCTCCAACCTAACGATTAGTTTGAAATAGCCACTGTAAGTATGTGACCAGAGAAAAAAATTTGTATAATATGCTAATCATAATATTGTGCAAACACCTGTTGAGAGAATTCCTGAAATGATTTGAGAAATTCTTACTTTCTTCCTGCAGGGCCTGCATGCCCTCTCCAAATTTCTCATGCCCCGCCACCTTAGGGGATCCCCATACTAAGAACCATTGACCTATACTAACTTAGCTGGTCACGTTCGCGAGCCCAGTCGTACAACGTTCTTCTTTTTATTCATACCAAATATTGCTTTCACTTCACAGTCGCCAGTTCTTGGTGAAAATCCTATTTAAGAACACTGCAATTGTGTGTGCGTGTGTTTTGAGAGAGAAGGCTGAAATGATTTCAATGGAAGATGAAAGAAATATAACTCTATGTAGCAGAAGAAAAATTAAATGAATAAAGAAATAAACAAGTCTGGTTAGTCACTGATTAGAAACTATCATGTGTCAAGGTGATCAATTAAAATTCGGAAAATAAGGGGTGATCAATGAATAAGTTACTTCTCTCGCTTTTTCGTTTGATACTTAAAAGCCTGAATTTTCAAAAAACAAGAGTGAACACAGCTGGATACAAAATAGGAATCAATTTAGCATAAACTTATATTACAAATTGCCCCCCCTCCACACACACACACACTGAAAACCTACTGGGGGGGGGGGGGAGAAAACAAAGAAATATTTGCTAAACATAATGAGGAGTGAATGTTAAAATTTTCAGCCCTCTAGCTCTACTGTTGTTGCTTGTACATATGACATATATATATATACATAGCCAGCCAGTTGGACTATCTAGAAAACTGAAGAAACCTACTGTGACAGTTTTGGTTAGCAGTTTTTTCTTTGATTCTTAGCCATCTAGCCAGACTAATGTGAAAACTGAAGAAACCTGTGGTAACAATCTGGGTTGACGGTTTCAGAAAAGAACTAACTATCCATAACTAAACTAATATGGCAGAAAAGAAAGTTAACCAAATAAAATATTAATGTGGAGTTCTTTGAACAAGAAAAAAACAGTTAGTTGTAAGTTGGTCACTAATCTGATATAAATTGAATATCGATAATCTATAAATATAAATGCTAATGTCTGCTGCTTTGTAACACTCAAAACATGTCATGCCATGTCGAGCAATAATATCCTTTCACTATTATTTCCTTGATCTTAATTTCAGTTGCTTTTCATTGCAACTACTCAGATTATCATTCTATGATCATTAGTGCAGATCAGAGAAAAAGAATAAGTACTCAGTGAGACTCAAACTCACATCCTTTTGCCTTCAGAAGCCTGTCTGTCTGTGATAACTGCTCTTACTGATTGAGCTACAAGAGCTCCAAGGCTGGCAGATCAAATCTAACCATATAAACTTATTCCTAATTTTCACCACATCTCTTAATTCTCCCATATATGGTTTGGTAAAAATAAGGAATATGTTTATATGGTTAGTTCTGATCTTCTGCCTACCATAAAACCTCTTGTTGCTCAATTGGTTAGAGCAGCGGTCACAGTAAGACAAGTTTCTTAGGTCAAAAAGGATTCGAGTTTCACTTGAAACTGATTCTTTATTTTCTATCCCTATTTACTAGAAAAACAGTCTGAGTAGTTGCTATGAAAAGCAACTGGAATTAAGATGAAAGAAACAATAATGCTTCTCTTATGAATCATAATATGAATATGCAACATTTAAAACTTTTGACAGCCTTATTATATCTTTTTTGAACAAATGATAAAAATTCAAAATTGCTTCTCTATTCTAATGAAACCAGTTTAAGATCATTTTAAGTAAAATCAATTTTTTTGTTGAGTCAACAAAAAATACATCTTAGTTTATTGGCACATTAGTAAATAAATGTCTTGTAACATTTCATGGGTGAAGGGATTTGGGGTGTTTTCTTTAAAATAGAATTTATTGAACTTGTGGATGAATTTTTTTCAAGTCTAAAAATCTTGGAAATCAGTCGACTTTTTTGAAACTCTAATACAAAAAAGATTTGTAATCAGTTTACACTGCATATCAACACCTTGTTGCAATGGAGTGGCTTGCATATCCCAATGAGTCAGAGAACCATGCTGGCAGAAGTCTATGCTTGACTTACGTTCAACCAAGCCAGACAGGTTAAAGAGTCGGGATCAGATGAATGATGATACATAGAGGGATAGCCGTGAATGACAAAATATCCTGGAGTTGGGAACAAGGCTCCAGTAGTTGATAAAGCTAGTATCAATCAACTGATAACTCGGTTTAGCCCACATTAAATAAATGGCAGATGATAACAAACCAAGTCCACCATAATGGCATTGAATCAAACCAGGGCAGGATTAGTCAATACGCAAAGAACAACATGGCATAGGGCGCAAGGTTAGGGGAGCCACTAGAAAATTACAATCTAGAACTTTATCACTATCTCTTAGAAAGAAAAAATCAATCATGAATAAAATGATTATTTAATACATTCAACAGGTGAATACAAATGGTATTTCATTGGTAAAATGCTTTAGTTTTAATGTCAATTGAAAATGATGTCATCTCATCAATGTTTGAAACCACCATTGTATGGTTTTCTCTAAATCAGTCCTGACAGAGATTTTTATTTGATATTTGTTTCATTTTAAATATTGGTACATATCTCAGTATGCTTATGTTTTAATTTAATATTCCTTATCAATAAACTATTTTTGATGTGTTCATGCTTCAATATGAACTTACTGTTAAGATCTCATATAATTTTGATATGTTAGACCCCGAAATTGTGGCTGGTGTAGGCCCCTTTGTTATTTTAATCCGGTCCTGGATTAAACATTCCAGTTGGATGAATACTGCGATGAGAAACCTGATTGTACCATTTAATCATAACCTTAACAAATATTGGTACAGCACATAAAAGAATCACCATAGCCCATGCGTGTACCAGAATGGATTATCTAGAAAAATCATTTGAAATTATCTAGAAAAAAATAGATCTTTTTCCTAAAATTATCCAAGAAAAATACCATTACAAGATTTGGGCATTGTTGGTCCAAAATGACCATAGAACCTAAAAAAAAGGCACATTTGATAAAAAAAAATCTTGGATGGTGTTTAGTGGTGAACTTCAAAGGTTGTGGCCCCAGAGATTTGACTAGGATCACCACAGAGATACACACAAAGAGAGAAGAATCTTTAGCCCACTTGACTGGCTGGTCAGGCCATTTGTAGGGCTATGGTGATTCGATAGAAAGACAACTATGACTATAGCCCAGTTTACTGATGGAATATAGTCAGGAAAGTCCGAGTTTGCTGAACCCAGTTAGGTGAAGTGATAGATGTATGAAATTTAACAAAGAAAAAACGACTTGTATCACAGATAATTTTAGAACAACTGTTGAAGGCAACTGTGGAAAATGCAGGTAATTGATACTTGATTAACAAACAAGAAAGTTGCTGCTACTTCTATAAATATTTTTGGAAATGAAATGAAAATCCCAAGCATGCTTTTCAAATTACGCATAATAGAAATGATATTTATGAAGATGTTGAATCGGGCTGGAAGCAATATTTTCAAAAGGAAGTTAATTTTATCGGTGTTAGCAGACAACAGTTTAGTTGGGCTGAACACTGTGCAATTTCAGATTGCCTGCTACAGCATTATGGTTATCAAGCCATTGCTAGTGAGTTCGATTCTCACTAAGCACTTGGTTAGCTCTTAAATTGATTTTTGAAAATTTGATGCTGAATCAGAGGGAATAACTTCTGATCAATTTTTTTTTTTTTTTTGATTTGATTCAACTCACAAGAGAGTTCCATTTTAAAAAGTTCTATCCATCGAAGAGTTTCAGTGTGCTTGGGAGCAGTATGAAGTAGTTCATGAATTTAAGAGTTACTTTACCTTGTGCCAAAATTGGCTTCAGCCAACATGTATCTACTCAAAGTAATACCAGGATAGACTGAGCGCAACAGCCATGGGGTATGAAAAATTTGACCAATGCATATATATTTAACTTGAAACTATAGTATGGTTATTTTAAAAGCTTAGGTTAATCTGGCACATGGTCATAGTAATGGAGCACTCGTTGATAATGAAACTCACTAACAATGACTTGAGAAACTAGATTATTGACTATTACACAAAGACGTGCTCTCAAAGCCACAATAGCTGTACATCCTGTCAGGATTGAACTCACTACCCTTGCCCTATAAGATTAGCATGCTCACTGTTGATCTATAGTAGGGTTCCTTCTGACCTAAAGTGTATCTGAAGTATGAAAGACTTATTAGAAACCATCAACCAAAAGTGACAGCATTGATTTCTTCAATTTTTAACTGATTCTGGCTGGCTGCTTGGCTGGCTATGTATGTACATGCACCATTGGAGCTTTGAAAATTCCCCTAAAAAATAAGTTTGGTTTCAAATTCATGTTAGATTATGTCTATCAGTACACATGCTCATTTTTTTTGTTGTTGTTGTTCAATTCTGTCTTCTTAGTGATCCAACAAAAAGCAAAAGAAGTAACCTATTCACCCCTTTTCCAATTTTTTAATTGATCACCCTCCTAAAATGGCATGCTGCCAAAACAGTGACAGTTTCTATTGAGTGACTAATAAGAACTGTTGTATATATTTATGTCTGTAAACCCCCTCCTTAACCCTTATCAGATGAACATTGAGATTCATTGTAGCTAGCTGTATTGAATTAAGGTCTCCTCAAAATATGCAAACGATAAATGCCAAAAAATCTGGACGTTTTGGAACTGATTGATTGGCAGTCCTGCGTTTGCTCCTGGCCAAATGATTCCAATGGTTTGCATCTACCTGGAGAACAATCAAGAATAAAACAGCTCCTTCGACATGGTTAAAACAAAAATCCTGATGATGAAAAAGAGGATGCTGTGAACCCAGAAACTCTGTAGTGATACACTTACGTTGGATTTGAACATGGTTTGGGAATTTCAGTTCCCATTTCTAGCAAAGTTATACGAGCCAATCAACCAGTCTGTAGGTTGAGTATTCAGCTCGTAAAAAAAAAAACAAATAAGGAAAACTCGAATCCTTCTCATAAGCAGCAAACTCAAATCAAGTAGGCTTATGTTATTTAAATATTTACAGAGCCATTCCCTTAAATCTGGAACCATGATAGTCCAAGCTGGTTAAGTAATCAAAGACTTTCCATCAAGACAACAGCTCTTCTATTTCAGAACTAAGACGTACAAAATGTTACAATTTACCTTTCCTTTGGGGCGGGGATAAGAGAAAGGGTAGTTCTTATGTTTTATTTACCATTCTTTGATTGCACTGCTACTAAATTGTACCCAAAGTCCAATGTTAAAAATAAAAATGACAGATTTTTTTCCCATGACTTTGAGCAGATTAATCTGGTTTCCATTGTCATATCATTAATCACCTACCGACAACAGACTGGCTTAATCACTGTTGTTGGGTTTGGGCTATTTGCATGTTCTGAGATTTATATCTACCTATCTATCTATCCAAACTTTGCCCAACCCTGAATGTTCATAGTAGAAACTTGAAATTTTGCACACACATACTCCTCTCAATGAGTTGGGAGAATGGATTTGTTTTTTATTTTTTGAAAATTCCTCTCCTGAAGGGTTCTTATTGGGGCGTTCAACTTATGTTGAAAGTGTATGCCAAATTGGTCCCTTAGGGTGTGTCCATGTTTTTTTTTAATCTTAAATCCTCAATTTATAATACAAACTATACTGCTCATCGAGGTAATTTGATTTTACCACCATCACTGCTTAACTTACAAGGTAGAAAGCAGCTTATATGCATGTTGGTGATTCATTATTTTCATTGGAATGCTTGGCATTTTTTGTTTTTCTTTCTAGTCCATAAGAAAAAAATGCTCGACTTGAATTTAAAAAATTGTCGTAATTTCAAGTGGAAGGGTCCATTTAGAACTGTTCAGCTTAATTTTAACCAGCATAAGGAGAAAATAGCAACTGAGCTGCTCATGCTGCTGTTAATGGTTTAAATCTGGATATCCTCCAAAAGTTATTTTTGAATACCTAAGAATATAATATAATCTAAACGTATAATAAGCTTATATGCAAATTTTTCTGTTTTCTTAAATCTATTCATTTGTTTAATCTCAAATGGGATGATTTCATTGGTTGATTCATCATCCTATCATTATCTAACTATAGAACCTACGTCGTAGAAACTTTCAAGACTTCATGTCTGATCATAACACAATAAAACTGCTTGGGATGAGTTGAGATTTTTTTTAAATTTAAAATTAGGATACTTGAATTATTAAAAATGAATTAACCAATGAAATAGCTTTAGGCCCCTTAGTGCTGATCTATATATAAATAACCACATTATTTCTGACGGGTATATTCTAGTATAATATATGATATAAAATAATATATTTAATTTTACTAAATTGATTATATTTTTTCTTGATTAGGACAATTGGTTCGGAGGGTACAAATTAGGCTTATTTACTCACAAGCAGTACCCATCTTTATGTATTGATAATGCACAATTTTTTGTATTACAATTAAATTACAATATTTTTTAGAAGAGACTTCTAACTCATGAAATGTTGCTTTTTTGATTTGATTTTTTACCACTTGATAATTTACTTATTACAATGTGTATCTATAAAGTATTCTTTTCTTATTCTTTTGTAGTTATTTCTACTTGAATTTTAGAGATCTACTTTTCGGAAACAAATTTCATGAAATTATTCCAAGCTAGTATAGCCTTATGTTTCATTAAATTTCTCCCATATTTTTCTGTAATGATATATGACATAAATAAGGAACCTTTTGATGAATTTCTAGCATTAATAGATCTTTTTTCTGTTTAGAGAGTAAAAAATTTATTAAAACTGTTTGGAAGTTTTCGATTAATAAGATTATGTACTACTAAACAATTTTTTTAAATAATTTTTTTTTCAAATTAAGTAGAAAGTATTCAAAAACTGCATACCTCTACCAAGCACATAGGCTGATTCAATCATAAAAAAGATTCTGGATCTGTGCTAAAATGTATTCACTCCTTCCTTCATTCATGACCAATCCTTCCAAAAATTTCACTGAAATTCATTCAGAACTTTCAAAGATATGTGGATAGACATGGGTGAATACATAAATGTATGAAAAATATCTCTCAATCAAAAACTAATACTTGGATAGACCCCCAAAATTTAATCACTTCTTTACTACCCCATGGCCCATCCTTCCTCAGGATTTCATTGAAACTCATCGAGAACTTATAAAGATATTGTATTTACAGACTTTGCAAAGGATAGAAGGGAAGACACAGGGTGATACATACCTCTCCGACTTCATTGTTAGAGGTAATTAGTGAGATGTGTTTGCATATTGTGTATTCTTTCTATTTGTAGATGTTGCCCATAATGTCCGTTGACTATTCACCAGAAGATGGAGCTTACATCTACGGCCTATTCCTGGATGGAGCAAGATGGGACCGAGAAAAGTATGAAATAGTTTCCAATGAACATTCTCCCTTATGTATTGTTTATATCAATTTGTAGAACAACTTCTGATACTGTAAAAAATGGTAGCAAAGTCCACTTCAGCTGAATTAGAAACTTGTTTCATTATCAAAAGATCCAGGATAATGGGACCAATAAAAAAAGCCATATAACTCATAAAGTTTAATTCCTTTTATAAAAACCCATGTATTATTCAAAAGAAATGGTTACAAGTTTTGATCAAATATTTTTTTTTCAAGTGTCTCCTTTTAAATGCCCTCTATCAGTTTACAAGCATTAGAGCCAAGTTGATTTCAAGGTTTGGAGACATTGGAAGAGCCACAAAGTCACCAGATCTCCCCCCACCGCTTGATTTTTATCTGTGGGGATATCTGGAGAGTAAGGTCAACTGGAATAACCCAGCAAACTTGCAAGTTTTGAAGGCTGCAATCACTGATGAGATAAAGGGAATAGCAGCACGCACTCTTATTAAAGTGATGTAGGACTTATCTGAAGAACATTGGAATGTTTTGAAATGAATTGAGGGCATAAGTAAACTATCCTCTTTCTAATGATATATGTGTCTTTATGAGAGAAATTAAACTTTAAAAGTTATATGAGTTTTATATTTGTCCTATTATGCTGGATCATCCAGTACCAAAAAGCTTTGGTGGTTCAAGTTCTCTTCTGTCACACCAATAGCCCTATACCATCTGATAATTTTATAGCTAGGGAAAATTTGTGTGTAAATAGGGGATGGTGTTTACTGTCAAGGTCAAAAGTTAATCCCCTAGAAGGGAAGCTCTCAGCTCTTTTTTTACTTGGTGGGACTTAGTCTGTGGATGAGATGTTTGGATCACATCATTGCATTTGGAAGTAACTTGGAGCCTAGTTTAAGGTTGCAAAGTATCTGGTCACTTTTTGCTATCATTTTTTAGTCAATTACCAGTTTCTTTTAGTCATCAAGATTAGTATAACAACTCTAACTATCAGAGAAATAAGTTCAGTCCGTAGATTTTTTTTCTCTTCATGCACAATTTGGATTAACTGGAGAAGGACAATCATGAGATAAGGTGACATTAGATTGTTTTTGGGGTTTTTTTCTCTGTTATTTGCCCGTTCAAGCTACAGTTTTTCAACCTGGTAAAAAATCAATACATTAAACCAGTACTATATCAGAAATAGACACACAAATATCAAAATCAAAAACACAATAGAGGAGAAAGTAGACTACCACATCTATTTAGGACAACAAATCTCTATGAGACCCTCAAAAGGAGAAGAAATCAAGCAAAGAATCACTCTAGGATGGCAAGTGATTGGTAAAGCAAGTTCATCCTTCAAGAACAAGAAAATTCTACCAGTTCTAAAAAGAAGGATTTACAATGAATGCATCCTCTTGATAGTCACCTAAATAGCTGAGACATGAAACCTAACCAAAAGATTGACCCTCAAACTTAGAACCAGGCAACATACATATGAGAGAATCATGCTCAACATAACATGGAGAGATTGTAAGATAGCACAATATATCATGATAAAAACAGAAGTCTGAGACTTCTATTGGAAAATTCAAATGGCAATGGACTGGTCATGTTGCAAGAATGGCAGACAATGGATGGACATCACTACTCACAATATTGATCCCTAGAGATCACATGTGAAACCGAGGCCAACAGAATACTTGATGGAGAGACAAACTAGACAAGTTCATCAGCAGCAGCAGCAGCAATAACAACAACAACAACAACCACCTTCTTTCATAGCTTACTGGGTGCCTTTTCTTTAAATTTAATTGAAATTCATTGATAACTTTTTGGAGAAACCATGTGAACAGACATGATCTTCTAGTGATATTACGTAGTGTGAACGTATAATTACAGTGTAGGGGAGATAATTGTAGATAGATCCATCCAAAAATTTAATCACTTCTTCCATAGCCTATTGTCCTCAGTTATACAAAATTTCGTTAAAATCTATTGCAAATTTTTTAAGATATCATGTGGACATTCATAAATTTATACATATATATAAGTAAAAAATGATGGAAAAAACACCTCTCACTTCAGAAAATTCCTAGATTCACTTCAAGTTTTTATCACTTCTTCTGTATCTCAGCCCCCATCCTTTTACGAAATTTCATTGAAGTTCATGCAGAATTTTCAGAGATATCATGTAAACAGAAAGATGGAGAGACTGAAAGATACCAATGAATACATATCCAACCTTATTAGAAGAGTTAAATGGCAATATTTGACGCATGAACAAAACTTATAAACTAAGGTGTATCGTTTTTATCAGGTTGGTTAATCACTCAGAATATTCAGTTATGTCTCTCCTGCTTCTGCTAGTTCCCACCTAAACACTTTCAATGCTACTCATTTCTTTACAGATACCCTCTCTGTTGTACTACCCATTTCCTTGAGACCACCAATGAGATGGGAAACTGGTCTGTATAGTTACATATCTAGAAAAACCTTCATTATCTGAAAATAATGGGCAGGAAGTATTTTAAGAAAATTGATAGTTCCAATAAGTGATCAGATCATGATAAAAGGTGCCATACTGAATGCAATTACAGGACCTAGAAATCTTATTGGGATAATCTAAAATTCGGATGATTGATGGGAAGAAAAAATATCGGATTGTCAGTGAAAAATAAGTTTGAATGTTAATGACTCTTCTCAAAGTCTGAGACAATTGAGCTTATCTTTTTTCCATTACAGAGGATCATTGGCTGACCAACACCTTCGAGTCCTGGTGGAAGCGATGCCGATCATTTGGCTAAAACCAAGCTACAAAGAGGCCATCAAGGACAACAATCGTTATGAGTGCCCAGTGTACAAGACGAGTGAAAGGAAAGGAACCTTGTCCACAACTGGGCACTCAACAAACTTCGTATTGTCCATTCTGCTCGACACAGACAAACCCGTTCAACACTGGATTAAGAGAGGCACAGCCTTACTTTGCCAGACTGATGACTAAAACTATTTTTTTTTAATTTTAAAATGTCTGTGAAAGAGATATCATCAGAGAAAATTCCGGAAAGCTGATATTGACAGAGAGGCAGACTATGTGTCTCGTGAATCTGATCTGTGATATTGGGGACCTTTTGCTTTCCATAAAGGCCATTCCACTCTGCTGACAGGAAATTCGCAGCTGCCTGAAATATTTCAGAATGTAATCTAAAGTTCAACAATAAAATGTACACAAAATTAGAAACTTGAGAAATTTTGTGTAATCAAGGGAAAAGTTTCATAAACTGAATCTTAATTTTGTTTTTGTTTGTTTTTCAATGGGAGGAGCAAACAAAGCATTTATAAACTAAATTTATTTTCAATAAACAAACAGAGCTTGCAGAAAAGAATGTTTACTCTGACAATAAGCCTTATGAAACTAATAAAGTTTGTTGATTTTTCTAAAAAGTTGTTTATTTTTTAATAATGTGATGATTTAACCCCTTTAATCCTACATAACTTTTATGTGTACAGTTCCATATGGAGTGGTTAGGTTTGTAGACCATGGTGGTCTTTTAAATCATGTGGGTGATAAAACGCTACTTTCAAAAGCAGGCAAGCTGAAATTTAGCACCTTTTATTATCTTAATAGAAACAGTCAACCAAAACTGTCAAAATAGGTTTCTTCAGTTTTCAAGTTGGTTCGGCTGGTTGGCTTTGCACCACATGTACTGGCCATAGCAATCAGAGCTAGAGAGGCTGAAAGTTTCAACACTCACTCCTTATTCTGTCTAGAAAAAAAAATGTTACTTTATTTTTAAAAATTCCACCTCCAAATAGATTTTTAATGGTGATGGTGAGGGTTCAGTTTACACTGTAAGTTTATGCCAGGCTGATCCCTTAAATTGCGTCCAGCAACATTCATGCTTGTTTTTTGAAAATTCAGACTTTTTTAGGGATCACTGCCCATCAAAAGGCGAGAGAAGTAACTTATCCATTGATCACCAGTCCCAGAATCATGTGAACGATAAAACACAACTTTTAAAAAGCAGGCCAGGCCTGCCCAGCCCTGGGGTTCCTGTTGCTGCAGGCAAGCTGAAATTTGATACCCATGAAAGTATACTATTATCTTATTTATTTATACTTCACTGGAAAAAAAAAGACAAAAAGTCATAAGAAATTTTCTTTAACCAATTGCTTCTCTTAGTTTCACTGTGACAGAAAGTATTTAGCAGATACATATTCCTGGAAAATCTGACTTCAACTAAAGGAATTTTTCTTTACTGTGAACTTCTGTCCAATTTATTTGTTTTTCCTAGTTTTCTGTTTGTATTTGAAAAGTCCTACAATCTCAGGCATATAACAGGACTTAATGCCCTGGGTTATCTACTTGTGTTGCCGGTACCTTGTGTTGGTCTTGAAAGCTGGTTGAACTTTTTTTTGAAAAGTAAGTCATCGCAATCATAAGGAAAAAAAATATTTAACAAAGAGAGAATACACGATGATACAACATAGAAATAGGAGACGGATATTGCCAGGCAACTCCACAACTGATTAAAAGGACATGTAAGACACAAAGTTCTCATTATATCAAGTGAATCTTTGTTTTGTTTTGACCAACACAAATGGATTAGTAAGGTAATCCAGGCAACTCAGCAATGACCAAAAAAAAACAAGGTAATCCCTAAAAGAGAGCCCCGTTCCTTCAGAGACAACTCCCAATGGGGTATGATGGCTGGTGACAAAGTCCCCGTTTCTGCTGTATGCATCCACATAGCACTCCTCGTGAGTCTCAAGTCTGGTTGGGACCAGGACTTTTTGCATACAAGTTTTTATGACCAATCCCTTGGAAGAACGCAACTCCTGCAAGAGGGTACCTCCACCCTAATCACACAGCTTAGATGTACTCAATTAACTGCTGAGTGCGCAGGGAAATTTATCCTGGTTCTGATTATCGAACCCAGGACCTTCTGCATGTGTAGGCCTATCAATAAAGAAATTGTGTGTGTATATGTATATATATATATATACAAAATAATCACTATAAAAACATATATATATATATATATATATGCACATATACACATACAAACACTTATATGTATACATGTGTTTTCATACTGACAAGCATAAATATATATATGTGTGCGTGTGTGTTAAGATCAATATACAGAAATGTATATATATATATATATATATATATATATATATATATATGTTACATGCTAATAAGTATCAAAGCATACGTGGATATAAATGTGTATGCACGTACAGCTAAATACATATATATTGATAAGCCCAAACATGTGAAGATCAGTATACATTAGTATGTGTGTATGTGGGTGTATGATACCAGCAGCAGCCCCATTTTCTTCACGTGTTTATTCTAATTACATTGTCTAGGGCAAATGATACATTCATCATGTGATAACAGGAGATCATCTCAAGGAAGAGTTTCAATATGATATAATGCAATTTGTTATCATTTTTTTTAGATCGTGTATTCATTTCTTAATGACATTATTGTTGTGTTGAAAGAAACAAGTAGAGCAGATATAGACTGTGAATAAACAAAATGAGAATTTGGTGTTGAAAAGTTGAAACATTTATTTGGGCCTTAGCATTACTGGCAACTATTTAACTCAATGGTAAGATCAATGTTACTTTGCAGTGGCTACTATATATATATATATATATATATATATATATATATATATATGGACTATTGAGAATGAGACAAACTCAGCAGTAAAAATACATGGAGACTTTATTGGTTGATCAATTAATTGACAAATAAATTAATTTGTATACTATACGTATTTCGGGAAGGGCTCCTATCTTCAGGAGCATGTATGTACCTTTTAGTGGTTGAAAGTTTTACGTAGAAAACAAATTAAGCCTCAAATGTTTTGCTTCGAGAGCAAAAATGGAAATAAAAAATGGAAATCCATAGGAGGCCATAGTGGTGAGTCCAGATTATTTTCTATATGTGAAGGAATATATGGTGGTTTGGCTATGCTTATAAATATCAAAGCATACACGTGGATATGTGTATATATATATATATATATATATATATATATATATATATATATATATATATGTGATGATCAGTACCTATACAGAAATAGATAGCAAGGTAGAAGAAGATGCATTGACATATATACTGAGGGCTTGTGTCTGACAGGTGAGAAAATCCAGATTTAGTTGCTGTTTCCACCATTAATAAAGTTCAAAGCAAATAAATATCTTAAATGATTAGAGCAAGTGTTTCAGAAACCACCCCCACCACACTCACCGCCAGTTTTGACGTGCAAGATTAATTTTCAGATTTACAGATTTTCTGCTGCGTTACAAAATTCTCCGCAACATTTACGAAACTAGAAACTGTCAACCAAAACTGTCACCGTAGGTTTCTTCAGTTTTCAAATTGATCTGGCTGGCTACATAAGTATTGCAAGTACTGGCCACAGATCTAGAGGACAAAAAATGTAGACATCTACTCCTTATCATGTCAAGAAAAAACATTTTTTCATGTTTTTCAAAATCCCCCTATAGGTTTTTAAAGGTTGGATTCAATTTACAGTGTAAGTTCATGCTAAATTGTTTCTTTTAGTTCCTGTCAGCATTCAATCTTGTTTTTTTTTAAATTCGAACTGTTTTAGTGACCATTGCCCTACAGAAAGGTGAGAGAATTAACTCATTCATTGATCATCTGTTGTGTACAATATTTTTAATTGATCACCCCCTACACAGCATGCTGCCAAAATGATTGATCCTGTGATAGTTTCTATCGAGTGACTAACCAGACTGGTTTCATTTTTATTCTTGGCCTGAGGGAAATGCTGTCAACAACAGTGTTTTTCCATTAATCTTTCCTGCCTATGCATTCAAAATACCTCATTAACAGGTGTTGATAAGGTAACCTATGAGGTTCCTTGGGGTGGGGGGTTCTGACTAGTCAGACTAACTCTCATCGGTCAGTAATGTTTTATAAGCAAACACACACCAGGATTGCCAACTGAGATATTTTTTTTTCAATTTTTTGAGTTTGAGATTGACTTCCCCGAATCATACAATGGAAAAATTACATCTTGATAGGCAATCCTCTCTCTCACACACACACACACACACACACACACATATGTGTGTATATATTTAGAGAGAATACATACGTGTAATGCATGAATACGATATTTTTAGAGACTATTTAACTTACATAATAGTGTGAGTTGGTTGATTGTTCATGATGTCATAGGGTAAGGGGAGTTCGACATTTTAATTTAAATTTCCCGACATTTCATTTCCTTCCTTCAACCTATACGGTGAGTCATCACTGCATACCCCAACTCCACCACCATGACGATCCCCCAACCGATCAAATACAAAACCTGGAAAAAGGAGGGGCAGGACTTTTTAAAGAGAAGCACAGCATGTCCCAACCCACCCAATATAAATGGAGAGAGACAAGACTTCTTAAAAGAGATAATTTTGTCGGTTGAAAAGCAAAATTATCTACAAATAATCCTTTAAAATTGACGAAACAGCCCTGATTTTTCACTTTACAGGTACTAGTTATATCATATTACAGACTGCAAATGTATGTAAATGTATATGTGACAGAAAACCAATACAATCTGGTGTTAATATTGGATTTGGGTCACTTGAGCTTGATTGTGGTTAGTCTTCAAGTGACATTTCCCCATTAATACCACCTGTACACATTTGTTTTACCTTAAGTTTCCTCCTTGAAACCTTATCCAAACTTTACAACAATTATAGTAACAGTTTCCCAGAAAAGAAAACAAAATTTCACATACACTCTCTGTTTTGTTTTTTTTTTGTCAGATATAACAGAAATCAAAAAACACTTCATGTGGCAGACTAGCTTAGAATAAAGCATCATGATGTGCACGTACAGGCATGGCTTGATTAATGTGGTTATTTGGTTCAAAAATTTTCCATACTATTTAAAACTGCATGTATTAAGTTTTATTAAAATTAAATGCATTTTTCAACTCTGAACCAATTTGATATTCAAAGTTGAGCAATCTATGGAATAAATCTGTCATATATCAGATATTACATTATATTATATTATATCCCTGATTTGCACTATATATATATATATATATATATATATATATATATATATATATATATATAATGCATATATATATATATAAATGAATATATATATATAAATATATATATGAATATGTACATGAATATAAATATATATATATGAATATGTACATAAATAAATATATATATATATATATATATATATATATATATATGCATGCATACATATGCATATGTATATGTATAAATATATTTGTACATATATACATACGTATATGAATATATGTATATATATGTATATATATATATATATATATGTATATGTATATATATATATATGTATATATATATGTATAATACATATATACATATATATATATATATATATATATATATGTGTGTGTGTGCATAGACATATGAATATATACGTGCAGATATATGAATTAATACATATATGTATATAAATATATGTATAAATAATCTGGATCTGACGCAAAGATTCTGACCCTACCTAGCGGTACTGGAGGGACGTTGGATAGTCTTTAGCCACACTGAAAAGTTGTAATACAATGAAAAAGTTGTCTGTGGATGACACAATTATTGATCGTCATTATATAAATATACATTGGTACTTATAAGTATATACATATATATATATATATATATATATTTTTATATATATATATATATATATATATGCATACATATAGTCATCATCATCATCATCAGTCTTAGCATCCGTCGTTGGACATAGACTTTCCCCAGGATTTGCCACACTTCTCTATCATGGGCGTCACGGAGCCAGTACTTCCTGAACCTGTCTAGCTCGTCTCTCCATCTAACATTTTGCCGGCCTTGGTTGCGCATGTAGTCTCGGGGAATCCACGTTGTGAGTCGTGATGTCCATCGATTGTCTGCCATTCTTGCAACATGGCCAGCCCACCGCCATTTAAGATTTTTTATGGATTCTATGATGTCTCTAACTCTTGTCTTTTCCTGGATGTACTGTGCTGTTTTGTGGTCTCTCCATGTGAGGCCCAGCATTATCCTTTCATGAGCACGTTGCATGGTTCTCAGTTTACGGGTCTGTCTCTTGGTTAAATTCCATGTTTCAGCTCCATAAGTGACTATTGGGAGGATGCATTGGTTATACACTCTTCTTTTTAGGATTAATGGGATCTTATTATTTTTGAAGGTTGAGCTAGCTCTGCCGAAGGCTTGCCATCCTAGTGTGATTCTTAGTACATATAGTACAAATCAGGTTTGCAATATAGCATAATATAATGTAATATGAAGCAATGTCTAATATGTGATGGATTCATTTCATGGAGTACTCGATACATTCAACTTTATACCCTGAGAGTCAAGTTGTTTTATGTATACTTATGTATATATAGATGGGATATAAGGGCTACTTTGATGCATTTGCGTGTTGAGGAGTTGTGAATTTTCTTGATAAGATGAGATTGGTGAAAGTTGACGTTGATGTTGTATATGTTCCTGTGTTCAACTAGGGCATTTGTTCTTTCATCCAGTCTGAGGGCTTTCTTATGTTCATACATTCTTTTCTTGAAAGGTATTGATGTCTCTCTGATGTAAAATTCGTTGCAGTCCTTACATGGTATTGCGTAGACGCCGGCTTTGGGTGGTGGGTCTGGTTTGTTTATTAAATCTTCGGTGGTTGTTGAGGTGTTGGTGGTTATGTGCATTTCTATCTTGCTCAGACTGAAGCTGAGGTTGTTGGTGGTTTTGTTGGTGGGTTGAATGATATGTTTTGTGGTCATGTTTTGGTTTTGTTTGCTGTCTGTTTCGTGAATCTTGTTTGCTCTCCTCCTTGCTTGTCTTTTGAAATGTTGTGGGTACTGAAGTGAACAGAGGAATTGTTTGATGTATTCTTCATTGTCATCAAGGTATTCATGGTTACATATTCTGAGTGCCCTTAGATAAAAGCCTATAATTAGAACTTATCTAATTTTTGGAGTGTGATGGGAGTTTAAATGTATATGGTTCTTGTTGGTGACTTGGTGGACAATGCTGCGTTTGATGGTGTTGTTGGTTCTGTGTCAAGGAAGAGTAATGTGTTGGACTCTTTTTCCAGCGTGAATTTAATAGATGGTTCCACTGTGTTCAGTCTAGCTACTATGTTGTTTAGATCTATGTACCGAGGGTATATTATAAGGGCATCATAGACATAGTGAAAGAATGAGGCTGTTCTGGGTATGATATATATGAAAGGGCCTGATTCCAGAAATTCCAAACGCAGACGGGATGAAACTCCAGTTATGAAGGACCCCATCAATAACCCGAATTTCAGTCGGTAGGAAGCATTGGTTTGTTATGAGTGCATATTTTTATAATTTAGCTAGTAGGTAGGGCTAGTTTAATCTTGGCCTTTTTGAGGTGGTTATTTAGTAGGTGTAGGCATTTTTTAACTGAGATTTCGGAAAAAAAGGATGTTACATCAAGGTTGGTCATGAGTTGGTTTTTCATATCAACGTGTTTTATTTTGTGTATGAGGTCTCCAGAGTTTTTAAAGGTGTGCGGGGCTGATCGTGCTAAGTAGTGGGCTTAGGACTTTTGCTAAAACTCTTGCTATCCTTTGGGATGCACTGCCTATTCCTGAGATGATGGGTCATAAAGGGATTTTGCTTTGTGGGTTTTGGATAGGCCATAGAAGAAGAAGAAGAATATGAATATTTCTGTGTTTGGCTGAAAGGAGGTGTTCGTATCTGTGTAAATGAGAGTAACATTTGGTTTGAAATGAGATGGGTATATATATATATATATATATATATATATATATATATATATATATATATTTATAAAAATACATATATGTGTATAAATATATGTATAAATATATATATATACATTCATATAGATATATATATATAGATAGATATATATGTTACCTATGATTTTCAGGAAAACAGTATATCAAAACTATACGAAATCTGAACAGTAAGTTTATATTGGAATATCATTATCATCAGCAGCAGCAGCCTTTTTGTATCTATTATTGGACATAAACCCTCCCAAAGATTCAACAAAGCTCTCTATCATGGGCATAACAGAGGCAATAAACATGTTCTAAACATGTCTAGTTTGTCATACCATCTCATATTTTGCCAGCCACACTTTCGCATATGGGGATTCATTTTGTGAGTCGTGACGTCCAGCCCGTTGACATTTGAGTTTTCTAATGGTTCCTATGATATCTCAAAACATTTTATTGGTGAGGAAAATTCATTCCGAAACATAAGTATAATGATGAGATTTGTACCAGTATTTAAATAAGGACTTTTGTTGGAACTTATTGTGAGAATAACTCTCAATTATAGTTTCAAACTTCATTGAGGAGATGACATCATTTTCTGTTGGCATCAAAACTAGAGATTCAATAATTTCTGAGCCATTGTCAAACGGAATCAGTTTTTAATCAATGTAATCAAGTAATTATCTTATATATGATCTTTTGCCAAAGGAAATAGCGCTATAAAGCTCTATACATGTATTGCTATTCATTTGTTGGCCCCCTCAATGTCTCTGGCCCTACATCATGGTGTGGTTTGCATATAATCTAATCTAACCCTGATGTATATCTAGGTAAGTCAATCATCATTCATCATCATCAGTCTTTTAGCGTCCGTCGTTGGACATAGACCTTCCCCAGGATTTGCCACACTTCTCTATCATGGGCGTCACAGAGCCAGTACTTCCTGAACTTGTCTAGCTCGTCTCTCCATCTAACATTTTGCCGGCCTTGGTTGCGCATGTGGTCTTGGGGGATCCATGTTGTGAGTCGTGATGTCCATCGATTGTCAGCCATTCTTGCAACATGGCCAGCCCACCGCCATTTAAGATTTTTTATGGATTCTATGATGTCTCTAACTCTTGTCTTTTCCCGGATGTGTTGTGCTGTTTTGTGGTCTCTCCATGTGAGGCCCAGCATTATTCTTTCATGTGCACGTTGCATGGTTCTCAGCTTACGGGTCTGTTTAATAGTGAACATTTATTATCCAACATAATCTCTTTCCTTGTCAATGCCCTCAACCTAAGCCTCTCTATCAATCACCTTGACCAAATATTATACAGTGAAAATTTCAGATTAAAATTCACCTAATGACTGTGTTCAACTACAGACATATTGCTCCTTCCTTATGTATGTATGTACACGTGTCAGGGGATGCTCTCTCAAAAAATAGAATTTTAACGTACTTTTTGAATTGAAGATACAGGTATCCCTTGAATAGTACAAATTTGATGTGGTACAGATAAGACATCGCAGACCGAACTAATGCAACTAAGTATAAGTGGAAAAAAATGCATTATATTATAAATTCTATTCTAGGTGGTAGGGTTTTTCTTTCATTTTCTTTGTAGGTTACATATGTCCACTGGTGATTATAAATTACAAGCAAGGGGGAATGGTATGAGTTTTTACATTATCAGTAAGTGGTTGTTCTTATCAGTTTTTGGCATGTATTCTCACTGAGAGTGTTTTATTCTTACTTAAACTTTTTAAATTTATTTCCCCATGCTGGGACTCCTTTTATACGATCTTTGTGGGTTGTTTTATTATATTACGTTTGGTCTACTTCCTCATGTCTAAGGTAATTATGTTGATTGGATTGTTTTTTGAGGTGGCTATTTGAACAAAATATCTTCGTTGGTTATTTTTTTGTATATCTATATGTGGGTTACTGGGTTGTGTTTGCTAATAGAAATTTTACATGGTACCAGCATTTTAACGCTATTTCATTTTTTTTTTTGTTTAATAATTCTATTTTATGTCTTTTGACTCTATTGGCAAAACTAAGGATTTCACATTTTTCATTTAGGCATAGCAAATCCTCATTCCATTATATATATTTATGTATGTATGTATATGTATATATCTATATATATTAATATATATATATATATATATATATATACATATATATATATATATATATATATGTATATAAATATACATATATATGTATATGAATATATATATGTATATAAATATATATATATATATACATATATATGTATATGAATATATATATGTATATAAATATATATATATATATATACATAAATATACATATATATGTATATGAATATATATATATGTATATGAATATATATATATGTATATAAATATATATATATATATATAAATATACATATATATGTATATGAATATATATATATGTATATAAATATATATATATAAATATACATATATATGTATATGAATATATATATATGTATATAAATATATATATATATATGAATATACATATATATGTATATGAATATATATATATGTATATAAATATATATATATAAATATACATATATATGTATATGAATATATATATATGTATATAAATATATATATATGTATGAATATACATATATATGTATATGAATATATATATATATATGTATGTATATAAATATATATACATATATACATATATGTGTATGAACATATAGATATATATACATATTTGTATATGAATATAAATATACGTATATATATGTATATAAATACATATATATATATAAATATACTATATACATATATATGTACACATATATATGCATATAAATGTATATACATGTATATTTTTTTCTTATTTATGCATAGGTAAAACAAACACACATACGCAAAAATATTGAAAATATTGAAACTCCATGCCACCAATACCTAAATGAGAAAAAAACATATGCATATATGTATTTATATATACATACATTTAGTCCCAGATGATTGGAACATTGCAATCATCATGCTTTTATATAAAAAAAGGAAACCTGAAAGATCTCAATAAGTACAGACCTAAAAGCCTACTCAACCTCATATACAAACTTTTCACAAAAATCATTACTTACCAAATCACAAAAGCACTAGATGAATACCACGAGAGCAAACTGTCTTTAGAAGAAGCTACTCGACCATGGACCACCTGCATTTGATAAATCAGCTAAAAGAAAAAGCTGCAGAATATAAGCTACCACTTGCTGTAGTATTTATCAATTATTCAAATGCTAGATGAACTGAATGAAATAAGCAAGAAAATTAGCCTTCTCATGATCTTCAGCAAAACAAAGGTCTTGCACAACAAACATGTTGAAAAATTCAGAATGGAATACACATAGCTGGAGAAAGTAGATGACTGTATCTATCTAAGACAATGAATTTTCATGCCATCCTCAAAAGATGAAGAAATCAAGTGAAGAATCACTCTACGATGGCAAGCCTTCAGTAGAGCAAGTTCAACCTTCAAAATCAAGAAAATTCCATTAGTCCTAAAAAGAAGGGTGTATAACCAATGCAACCTTCCTATAGTCACATATGGAGTTGAAATATGGAACCTAATCAAATGATTGACCCTCAAATCATGCAACATGCACTTGAGAGAATCATGCTCAACATAATATGGAGAGATCACAAGATAGCAAAATATATTATGGAAAAAACAGGAGTCTGAAACATCATAGAATTGATTAGAGAACTCAAATGGCAATGGGCAGGTCATATGCAAGAATGTAAGACAACCGATCAACATTGCAACTGACAACATGAATCCCCAGAGATCATATGCAAAACTATGACCATCAAAATATAATATGACAAGACGAACTAGACTAATTTAGATGGTATTGACTTCACAATGCCCATGACAGAGTGGTCTTGCAAATCCTGGGGAAGGTCCATGACCAACAACAGATGATAAGAGGCTGATGATGAAGATGATTATGATATATATTTATATATTGCTGTCAAGATCGAAAACAAAGAGACAACCACCTCGGGGACATTTTTGTCATGGTAAACTGAAGATTACACTGTTCACTTGACCGTACAGGAAGACAGATGCGGGTCCGGACAAGGAACAACTTTGAACAAATGGGAAGAACATTGGGGCGTGGAAAACTGCTGTGTTTTCAGCGCAATGAAAAAGAAAGAAAGAGAAAGAGAAAAGTGAAGAAAAAGATTGTGAAAGTGTGAAGAGACTAGGAAGGAAAAGAGTCAAGTCTCAGCTTGTTTTGATTGTAGATGTGAGAAATGTCACTGGTTTCTCACACACCACATACCGTGTCAGACAAATAAAAAGGTCACAGTTCAACAATGGACTTTTCTCTCGGTTACTTTCCAGTCAAGTGCGAAGATTGCAAAATAAAAATGTCCGAGCAATTATTTTTAAAAATATTTTTTGAAAACTTTTTCCCTACAAATAATTTGATCACTCCCATTCCATCCGGGGCGGGGGAGGATGTATGAGCGCTGTCAGTGTTTTGTCATTTAAAAGACCTTTCTCTTTCTTATCCCCTTATTTTACCGACCTACCCCAGTACGATTATTCATTGCTCTTCAGCTCTGGTGTTGTTGACTTTCAAATCATGATCTGTTTATTTTCTCTGACCTTTTGATAATCAATGAAGATGTTTATATGGCAAACAACTTCAGAATGCAGAACAAGAGGAGAGAAACGGATCGATAAAAAACAGAATCTATGATTGAATATGGATTACCGACTTATTGTCCAAAATGTCCACTAAGTAAATCTATAACAAACAGCAATATTTACAAATATCAATTTATTTCATAAAGAATTGAGCAAAGAATAAAAAACGAACCAGGAATAATTGAAATGAATGAATAAATCATCATCATCACCACCATCATCACCATCACCCAATCAGGCCAGAGGACCGGATCTTCTGGTAGTGAATAAAGAAAAAAAAAACTTGTAAAATAGTACATTTCTTTGCTCTCCTGACAGTCCACAGGGTGAAGGTAAAAGAGAATGAACGAAGTTGACCTAGCAAAGGCTGTAACCATCTATATGAGAACACTACTGAAGTTGGCCTGAATTCTAAGAATGGTCAGAGTCCTTGGAACGGTCCCTAAGAACCTCGCAAAAAAGCTGGAAGAACTGGAAATCCAGGGAAGGGCTGACACTACCCAGACAACAGCCCCTGTGAAGTTGAACAAAAAACTGAGGAGAGTCTTGGAGTATTGTGCAGACTTGCTGTCACTTGATCTCCAGTGAAAGCTACCAGTCTCTAATGGTGTGAAACATTGAGTAGATATAATGATAATGATGATAATGATAATAATAAATGTTCAATGTCTGCCTGATGTGTCTCTATGCCAAAGTTCAGTTTCTTAGGTGCAAAACTGAGGCCTATAATTAGGAACATTCATACATTCATTTTCATATAATAGATATACCCACCATCATCATCAGTCTTTTAACGTCCATTGCTGGACATATACCTTCCCCAGGATTCGCCACATTTCTATATCATGGGTGTTGCAGAGCCAGTACTTTCTGAATTTGTCTAGCTTGTATCTCCATCTAATACTCTACCGGCCTTGGTTGCACATGTGATCTTGAGGGATTCATATCATGAGTTGTGATGTCCATCAGTTATCTGCCATTTTTGCAACATAGCCAGCCCATTGCCATTTTAGTTTTTGTAATGGATTCTATGATGTCTCAGACTACTCTCTTCTCCCTGATATATTGTGCTGTTTTCTTGTGGGTCTGTCTCTTGGTTAGGTTCCATGTTTCATCTCTATAAGTAACTATCGGGAGGATGCATTCGTTATATACTCTTCTTTTTAGGATTAATGGGATCTTCTTGTTTTTGACGGTTGAGCTTACTCTGCGAAAGGCTTGCCATTCTAGGGTGATTCTTGGCTTGATTTCTTCTTCTTTTGAGGATCTCATAGATATACTTGGTGATATCTCAAGTTTTTAGATATTTAAGGCACAAAATAGGTTTCTCAAGAAAAAAAATTCATAGAAAATGATGTTCTTTACTTCTTATTGGAGTGATTTTGAGAAGTATAAGAAATGTTCAGCGAGACACGGGAAATGATTGGTAGCTTTGCAGATGAACAGATTGATAAGTCTGTTTGAATTTCCTTAACTTTTGGATAGCATCCATACACTCTCAAACACGCGTGCACATACAGATATACATATATACACTCATACGCAAACATTCACTTTATACTTGTTCAAATACTTATAAATGCATAAATTTCCTATTTTAACTCTTATTGATACATACACAGCAAGCCAGCCAACCAAACCAGCTTAAAAACTGAAGAAACCTATGTTGACAGTTTTGATTGACAGTGTCTAAACTGGTAAGATGCTTAAAATCACATAATTCTTCCATATTTACAAAAACAAAAAGAACAAAAATGGTGTACATACACATACTCCCTTGCACACACATATACAAATTTATACGCTATCAAGGAAAGGTGTATCATAAGGGTACTTCCCATTGCAAAGGAGTCTTGTAACAAAATTTAACTTTGCGAGAGATCATAATTGCAAAAAAATTTTTTTGATTCTTGGCAAAATATTTTCAGTTAACAAGAAATAAAAAGACGAAATTTCATACAATTATTTAGGATCATCTAAATTTCATTCATAATTATCTAGATTTGTATTCAGTATCTAGGTGCTAATTTTCAGACAGACAGACTAATGGACATTTTTTAAAATTTATTTATCATATTATTTACACATTTAATTGTATTTATACATTATCTAGAAAATATTCAGTACATTATACATTATTCACAAGGTTTTTTGGGATTTGATAATTTTCTCTGGAACAAATCACTAAAATCAAATAGGTTTGATTATTCAAAAAACAAACTTTCAAAAAGCAAGATAATTTGTGGAACAGATTGTCCTTGTTGAGAGAGGCATCACTCTACCGTAGTTCGATTCATTCTATCAAAATGAGTGTGTGTCCATGTTTAATACTCTATCCCAGAGAATGACTCCAAGAAGAAAACCGAAAAGGACTGGACAGTAAATTACAGTCTAAGAAACCAAAGAGAAGTCTCACTTGTTGCCATGGCGACTAGAACAACAATAACAACAATAAGACGAATACAAATCACTAGCAACATTGCAGTGTGTATCAATTCAGCACGAACTTGCATCGTCTTAATTGGGGTTCATTGTCATTAGAAACAGTCACATTCAGATGAACTGTCCACACTTCAAAGACACATTGCTGGCCTCTGATGAAGTTAAAGCTCTGAGAACAGGCCTAATCAACTAAATACAGACACTTGAGAACTTTTGATGCACAGTGTCTGAAGCAGACATCCTGAGCAGACAGGAAGTAAATATGACAGGCATTTGCAGTTGACATGAAGTAAATATAAGAGGCACTAGCAGCAGATATGTAGTAAATAAAACAGGGATTTGCAGTTGACATGAAGTAAATATAACAGGTATTTGCAGCAGATATGTAGTAAATAAAACAGGGATTTGCAGTGGACATGATGTAAATATAATAGGCATTTGCAATGGACTTGTAGTAAATATGACAGACATTTGCAGCGGACACGTAAATATAACAGGCATTTACAGTAGACTTGTAGTAAATATAACAGGCATTTGTAGTGGACACGTAGTAAATGTAACAGGCATTTGCAGTGGACATGTAGTAAATATAACAGATATTTGCAGCAGATATGTAGTAAATAAAACAGGGATTGGTGGTGGACACATAGTAAATATAAAAGGCATTTGCAGCGGACATGTTCAGCAGTCACTCCCAGCAGTAGAAATGGAGCATATACCTACTTCTCAATTTCAGTATGGGTGATAATGTCTCAAAATGGCCCTCTGATATTGGACATCTTTCTTTTAAAAATTACCCCCTGGGGCTTACAGCGCCCCAGAACACACCCAGCTGTGTAGGTTCACTTCACTAATTCTTAATGGACCCCTCTGATCCCTGAGCCTAAATCGTAGATACAGCCAGAGTTGGAACACACCTCCTGCTGTAAATATAGTAAGCGTGTGCAATAGACATGTTCAGTAGATGTGTGCTATCAGATGTGACCTTGTGCCAGACTCGTACATCAGTGTTGAGCAGATGTTATGGCCGAATCGCATTGGACTCAATGATTCTCGTGAGACTACGATCGTTAAGCCTGGTCAGTACCTAGATGGGTGACCATCTTGGAATGCAAAGTGCCAGAAACGGCTGGGGGGCATGTATAGAACCTCCCATGACAATTCCATTAATCCTCCCAAGATGGAGACTGATCTCTAGATTGCGCTCCATAATGCAAGCCATAGCTTACCCACCTCAAACCCAAATTTGAACCATTCTTCATAACCCCATGGTCTACCCATCCGGAAAATTTCATTGAAATCCATTCAGATTTTTCTGGAGATATTGCGTAAATATACAGCTACGATGCAGGGGAGAAATCTGTGAAAATTCACGGATCTGTCCAAAAATCTACTCACTTCTTTCATAACCCATCGCCCACCCTTCCACAAAAATTGAAATCCCTTGAGAACTACGAGGGATGTGTTTTAATCGCTTCTTCCTCAACCAATGACCCATTCTTCCACAAAATTCAATTGAAATTTAGTGAGAACTTTTGGAAATATTGTGTGGAAAGACGGATTGACGGACAGACGGACAGACACAAGTGAATAAATATACCTCTCCCAACTTTTTTGCTAGAGACAAATCAAGATTAAATCTAAGAATACCAGATATTAAATAGAAACATGAGGAGTTCATTTTCATTTGTTATTAACTGATAAAAGAAAGGAGTGCATCGAATCACCGTAGCCCCCCCCCCTCAAATGGTCCGACCAACCATCCAAGTCGGCTACAAATTCTTCTCTCTTTGCTCGTTTGTGTCTATGAGTGTGTCCACGGGCTCCGGGTCACATTTTTAGAACTACAACGTTACAATGAGTACACCACTAGTCATCATCTAAAAAAATTTTTTCCGAAGAAGTGCTCTTTAAGGACTCGATGGTCATTTTGGACCAACGATTGTGCTGGTATTCTTTTTTTTAGATAATTTTTTATGATAAATAGTTCTGATTCACGTGCGGGCTACGATGATTCATTTATGTGAGGTACGGATACTCATGAAGTTGATGAAGTATTGTAAATAATGAAAATCCACAATTACAAACCGTCAACTAGAACTGTCAACATAGTTTACTTCAGTTTTTAAGTTGGTTCAGCTGGCTAACTGTGCAAGTAGAATGCATACAGGTCACACCAACGGGGGTAGACGTCTGAAAATTGAAACATTTACACCTTATTATGTGTAGAAAGCTCTATCTTCAGGAGCTGAAAGTCCCATTAGTCCTAAAAAGAAGAGTATACAATCAATGTGGAGCTGGAACATGGAACCTAACCAAGACTCTGACCCTCGAACGGTGAATCATGCAACGTGCACATGAAAGAATGGTAATGGACTGGTCATATTACAAAAATAGCAGACCAGCTCTGGGCATCACAACATGGATCCCAGAAATCACATGCTTAACCGAGGCCGACAGAATACAAGATGGAAAGACGAACTAGACAAGTCCAGAAAGTATTGGCTCCGCTATGACCATGATAGAGGTCTGGTAAATCTCTGGGGATGGTCTATGTCCAACGACGGACAATAAAAGACTGATGATGATGTCTAAAAAAACGGATTTTTTGTTTCTTGAAAACCCCCACATAATAAGTTTTTAAGTGTCACAGAATGAAACTGAAAAACCATTAAATACGAAGTTGTAGAGGTATAAGTCACGTTTGTCTGTCTTTCCGTCTGTCCACAAGACATTTCCCAAATTTCTCTATGAATTTCAATGAATCTTTCTGGAAAGGTGGCCCATAAGCCATGGGAGAAGTAATTACATTTTGGGGCGGATCCAAGGGTGAGAAATAGGGAAAAGATAAATCTGGGGACAGATCCAGGGATATTTCGATTGAAAGATATTTTTCAGGGTTTTTTCCACATATTCATGTATATATATATATGTGTGTGTGTGTGTGCTCATGACTGTCTACATAATATCTCAGAGAGTTTTCAATGAATTTAAATGACATTCCGTGGAAGGGTGAGCAACTTAGGGCAGATCCATGCACAGTTACCTCCCTACGTTGCAGTCATATGTACAAACCATATGACATCAGCAAAATTCCATATCTGTTCACACGATATCTCCAAAAGTTCTCAATGCATTTCACTGAAATAGTGTGGAAGGGTTGGCAATGGGCCCTGGGAGAATTAATCAAATTTTTGGCGGAAACATGCACAATTACCCCCCCCCCCCGGACTATAGCGTTGGCTGAGGTATGCCCTCTCTGAGTGCTTTTTAGTTATTGGTAATGGAAATGGTAATGCCATCGAGCGGTCCCATAGACGTTTGAGCAAATGCAGTTGAAGATCAAATTGAGTTAACAGTAAAGTACTTATGACAATCTAAATACACCGGATCTTTGGAGGAAGAATATTATTACGAACCCAGTGAATACATTAGAAACGTTCTGACATTAATAAATCCGTCGCAGCAAAAACCAATGTTTGATAACTGCTGCAGATGTACAGTTCACAAATAATGAACTGAGGACTGAATATGGTGTGTATGCTTCAGTAAGATTTCACAAACTAGTGATTACGTGAAATCCGTAGGAATTTTGTGGCGTCCATGATTTTAAAATACGGAAGCCTGAA
The DNA here is from genome assembly GCA_963457665.1 of Thysanoteuthis rhombus. Lineage (NCBI taxonomy): Eukaryota > Metazoa > Mollusca > Cephalopoda > Oegopsida > Thysanoteuthidae > Thysanoteuthis > Thysanoteuthis major. The sequence goes on from OY735230.1 coordinate 38,672,020, forward strand.
AGGTAAAAAAAAGATTGAGTTACATTTACATTTTCTCGCTGATTAGAAACTTGTCAATCTCCGGTTCTGAACACAGGAAACACGTAATTTCTATGTCAGGATCTTCTCCAATCATTATTCTCATGCATATCACATAGATTTTTACGATAAGATTATTTTTTTTTAAAGGTTTTGTGCGTTTTTTTCTTTGACATATCACTTGAGCAATGAAACAGTAGTAGCAATAAGTAGTAACAGTACTAGTAGATTAACACAAACACTTACCACCCTTTCTTCTCCCGGGGTATCAGAAATCTTTGCCGAATGAGATCATTTTATTGAAGTTGAATGGGGCTTCAGTATGTGAAAAAGAACACAAAAAAGTAGATTCAACTGTTTAAGTAAATATTTTTTTTTTATTTCTGGATTAAATATCGGTAGGCTCTATTTCAGCCTTCCACGGGAACTAGCAAGAAACCTGTCCTAATTGGCGGGTTTTCAGCTAGTTTTAACCATAAATCGTTGTCAGGATTCTACCAAAAGTCCTCCTAATCTCAATTCGGTCATGTTTGTATCATTTTTGTGGTTTTTGTGGCAACTGGAAGCGAATTCTGACTCTACCAATTATCAACTAAAGAAAACGCCTTGTATTTGGCTCAAATCCTACCAAATTGGATCACGCAGTTTTTGTGCCAAATTTTTAAAAAAATGTACAACCAGTCACATGGCCGCAGATCACCTCTTTGGGCCAATCGAAGGTACGGTTGAACATTTCCAAAAACTATCTCTGGGAGAAATATAGAAAAGATAAACGGACGAAGAGAAAGCCAGTTCATCAGTGTTTATGTCTCCGTCGGGGGTGCATATTGTCGCTCCAGTGGTGTAGTGCTGCGGGAACATGTGGGAACGTTGCTCCCTAACTTCAGAGGGGGTCCCTACATACTTCTAAAATTCGCATTCTGTTCATGTTTATACGCACAAATTGGTCGAAACGGTGCATTGTAGCAAAGAATATTGAATCAAGGTACACTCACCAGAGTGTACCGCCAACCAGAGGCTTGCTTGCACTCATCGCATTGCCATGTGCGTTTGAGCAGGCAGCCCTATGTTCTTTCACCTTTTTTTTCTTCTTGCACTACCCCTCTGTGTTGCTCACAACAAAAACTTATACTTCTTCGCTTTTCCTGCTCGCATAAACAAACATATGCCGCACTATAAAACAAGTGAATCTTTTTAACACACTGCAAGACGATGGGATACTAACTCACCCAAACTCTTCACAGTCTGTCCTGAGATGATTTTCTAAAACCTGAGATGATCAACCGATGATCTGGGGAAATAAAAGAATCAGAATATACAACAAATACCTAAGTAACCTCAAATTTGCAGACGACATCGTCTTTTTTGCTAAGAACTTTTATGATCCCTAAACAATGCCAGAATAGACGAACAGAATGAAAAGAAGCAAGAAAGTTGGTCTTCAAATGAACTTCATTGAAAATAATGTCATGTTGAGGAGAAAGACTCAATGATCAAAATCGGGAACTCAGAGCTGAAGAAAGTTGACAATTACATCTACCTGGGATAACTGGAAAAATCAAGTGAAGAATCACACAAGGTTGACAAGCTTTCCGTGAAGCACGCTTAACCTTCAAGATCAAGAAAATCCTATTAGTCCTAAAAAGAAAGGTATACGACCGATGTATCCTCCCGATAGTCACTCATAGAGCTGATATTTGGAACCTAACCAAAAGATAAACCCTGTAACTCAGAACCGTTCAACGAGCATACGAGGGGTTATGCTCAACATCACAGGGAGAGATCACAAGACAGCACAATATATTACAGGGTCAGAGATCTCATAGAATCCATTGGAAAACTGAAATGGCAATGGATTGGTCGAATTGCAAGTATGTAAGTAAGACAACTGCTAGACATCACGACTTAAAACGAGGATTCCTCGTGATCATATGCGAAATTTCAGCCAGCAGAAAAAATAAGATGGCGTTACGAATTAAATAAGTTCCTGGGGCATTAGCTCCTCTACACCCATGATAAAGAGGTCTGGTGGATATTAGAACAGGTCTTTGTCCAACAATGGACGCTAAAAGGCTGATTATAACGATGATGATGATAATTCAAGTTTCTGCAAGAACTTTTTACAAAAGACATTTCCATTCAGCTGCCGCTGGCCGATCAGTTGGGGTTAGTAACGCGGAAATTGGACAGGGCGAGCCGTGTTCAAACTGGCAATAACGGCCTTGGGGAAGGCATGAATCGGTTTCCCCTTCCAGCTATGGATAAAATAGCGTATAGTGAAGAGAATGACGCCACTGCGGATACTTACTGCCTCTGCGTCTATTTCACAAATCGCTAACCTTGAAGAACGAACCAAGACAGAGAAACGCGATGTGTGAAGCCCCTGTGAGGACAACTGATACCGTACCAGGTGTAAGGGGACCATTCCACTTACTATTTCCATTAATGAACAATCTAAAATGAACTCTTTCTGTTATTTGGAAACTGTGCGTCCTTATCACACTATTTAATTTCTTTAACCCAGGGGTTTCTCGAACTTTTCTTCATCCACTGTATCATTTCGTCCCGCCTAGGATCAAGTATTTTGCGTGTGAAACTATGGAGGCGCACGAAGTTTGTAAAAACACGGGAATTTCGGAGATCGTTGAATAACAAAATACATTCTGAACTTATCCCTTTTGTCACGCAATCTTATTTTTTGCCGCGCCCCTTGAGAGGAATTCAATGGAAAACGTATGGATACCATAGAATAGACAAAAGAATTGTATCATTAGTCAAATTTTTGGGTCAAACTAAAGCTAGATGATGAAATGGGTGAGCTAGTCTCTTTCCAATAAGTAACTCAATGCTCGGCACAGTTTTAGAGAAACACGCCTGTGTATCATTCCCATTCAACAGTTCCGCACAAAATTTGTTTTATGAGAAAAAAATCATTATTTTTTTTAAAAATACGCCAAGAACATGGGGAGAAATTGAATGAACGCAGATAGAGTTGAAAACAGAGGTGTTTTATTATGCAGAGTGATCCTTTTGATTAACGCAGTTGCCGACTGTGTGTCAGTCGGGTTTTAAAAGACACTCGTGTTTCGCTTAGTAAACGTTCAGCAAAAACTAAGATGAGATAGAATTAACGTAGATTCCCAGAGATCATGTACGAAACTGTAGACGGCAAAAAAATAAGGGTGGCGTGACAAAAGAGCCAAGCTCAGAAATTATTTTGTAATTCAACGATCTTCGAAATTCAAGTGTTTCGCGAACTTCGCATACCTCCATGGTTTCTCTTACAAAATGCTCGACCACAGCTCAAGAAAATAGAGTAACTATTATCTATAAAGCTTTGAGGGCTTCCTTAAGGACCCGGTGCGATCGAAAATCGCCCCTCTATCAGCCAAGCCCCCTGTTGATAAGCTTTTCGTTTCGTTCAAAGTTCCGTCAAGAAAACATGAACTCTTGTAAGATAATTTTCTTTAATTTTGCATATTTTGTTTATACGCGAATCTTAATTGCTTGTTGACTACAAAATGCTTTGTGCAAATTATTACACCCTTAGTCTTTAAACTGCCAGCTAAAACAATCTCATCTATCATTATTATATTCTGGTTGACTGCTAACGGAAGAGGAAAGGTTAAGTCAATGTCAATTGTCTCTCGTGCACACCTAAACATTGGTGTGCTACTCCTGATTATTAATTTGAATTTTGCCTATGTTATAAATACGTAAATTACATTTCCAGTTGAATATTACTCACAAACAAAAAAAAACGAGTCAGATCTTCAAATTTGAGTAATTGTTGCGCTACACCCTCACATTCCTGTTTACTTCAGACATACGAGGAAACACCCAGCGTAGAGAAATTACTAATTGGTCTGATAATTATAGACTCAGTGTCTCGAAAAATGAAAGAACATAAATAAGTTGTTTCACTCGTCAACGATGTAAACAACTAGTCAGTGATGTCATTTTAGCGCATTTTTTGCGCTGAATTTAGCGCGTTCCTTGCTTTGGCAGAGAGAAAATTCAACATTCAGCAATATTTCTGGCCAATTTTAAGCGTTATTCTAGCTATTTCCTAGCCCTTTCAGCCAAATCCAGGTATTATAAATGACTATAGAAGTGTATACTAGTGTTTTTTTAGCGCGTTTTGGCATTTTTTTGCACGTTTTGGGCGTTTTTTTTACTCTTTTTCGGAGTCGATTTAGCTCGTGAATATCTTCAGGGTTGGCCACATTGCAACTAGTGTCCACGTCATCAAAATCCACGACTATCAGTTATAGAAGATCCATGATAAAATAGTTTTACTTTTTAACAAACAAAATAATCTATTTTAAGAAATCTTGCCTCACCTTCCACTACCTTTTACATTTGGTGTTGACAGGCTTCTTTTTCTAAGAAGTCTTGCCTCGAGCCTCTCCACTTTTTGAATTGGATACATACCGACCCGACAATTTGTCGACACACCCAGGGAGGTCACCCCACAGTGCATGTATCATAGGTGGAAGTTCATGTTTAGATCAACGAATGATCACCTAATCCAAGCCGGACCTACAAATGAAAAACATCGAAGTCATTTAAAAACAATCTGTTTTCATAGCCTTGTATGATCATTGACATTTCTTTATTCAGTTTGACCCTGAAGACACGACAACAATTCTAATGTGGCTAATGGCTCGTCATAAAAAATGTTTGATGGTCCCGAAGCCAATATGGAGAAGCCAAGAACAAGAAAATCCCACTCGTCCTAAAAAGAGAGATATTCAACGAATGCATCCTCCCGATGGTCACCTATGGAGCAGAGACATGGAACCTAACCAAAAGATTGACCAACCTTGGAACCATGCAACGTGTGCATGAGAGAATCTTGCTCAACCTCACATGGAGATATCATAAAACAGCACAGTATATCAGATAGAAGACAAGAGTCGGGGTAATCATAAAAACTGTAAGAAAATTCAAATGGCAATGGGCTGGATATCTGCACGAATGGTAGACAACTGCTGGACATTACAAATCATAAGATGGATCCCCAGAGATCGTATGCGAAACTATGGCCGACAGAAAGTAAGATGGTGTGACAAGCTAGACAAATTCAGAAAGTACTTGCTCAGTGATGCCCATGATAGATAGGTTTGGTGAATCTTGGGGAAGGTCTATGTCCAACAACGGACTCTAGCTGCTGCTACTAATGATAAAGCCAATATTATAAGTAGTACTCAGAAGTGAACAGTTTTATTAAATGCAAACACTTTTTCAGTCATTTTCGCCACCCTTAGCCAGACCAGGTCGGAGAGGTAGAAAGGGTAGATTGGGGGTGGATGGCCTGCGTTATTAAGCATGGTGTAAGAGGATGAAGAAAATCGCCCCGGGAGGCTCTCTATATGATCCCAATCAACTTACGATACCTGATATTTCAAGACAGTTACCCACCTAGGTACTAGCTAGCGTCGACGTTGCTCAACTCCAGTGATCGTGCGAGAACCGGTGTGTCTAACACAATCTTTTCGTATACTCCCTTTCCTAATAGAGCCTCTTAAAATAATCGGGTGACAACTCTGCCTAACAACCTTCACTTTTTATTGACGCCCTTTTCTTTAGAAATAGGTGGGGTTTTATTTAGGTTCCTTAAATACAATTGATGCGAACTGTTATACTAGTCTGGGTCATTCGTCTGCGCCAAGAAATATATTTGGTTGAATAGGAGGTTATAAAGTGCGCATTCCGATAGTGAAAAAATAGATGATGATTATACCTCTGGGTGGGCAAACTTGCCTTATGTAAGAGGCAAGTATCATGATTTGAGACGTGGTAGAGCCAAAAGACGAAAAAAAAAATATGCACCTATGTTTTTATTTGTAAAAAATATTTGTATAAATATCACCAAATACTTGTACGCAGCAATTTTTATTCCTTTATGGAGTTTTTAAGCAGTCAATTTGTACTAGTTTCCGTAATCTCAAACTACACATATATACCCTTATCCAAAGTTAAGGTTGTTAAGCAGAGTAATCATTCGAGTATTTGAAGAGGTTCTATAAGAAAAGGGGTTTCAGACAGAATTGCATTAGACATACCAGTTCTCGTACGACATTCTCTATAATCCTTGCTTGCCTGAAATTTCTTTAATACCACTGACTCTACCATTACTTCCCTTGGCTTAGCGGAACAATTCCTCACTCAACTCTGGCATTAAGGTTAAGATTTGAATTTTTTAAAATTTCTGTTAACCATTAACATCGAAATTAGTTCGTATCCGGGGTATAATTATAAAACTGGATTTTTTTTCTTCTCTGCCTTCAACATTAACTGCAATGAAGGAAGCTGCTCGATAAATACCTAAGCGTGAGACGCGGATTGGCTAGCCTTGTTATTTACCACTATCGGGTCAGTCACGCTTGCATTGATTCGTGGCCGCTGACAAATCTTTTCTTCCTATTTTTCAATGTACTTCTCCAGTAAAAACATTAACAATGCATTTACATTTTATGTTAAAACAAGCTCAATCACGCTAGAGTCGAACTCCCGTGTTTCATTAAAATCTAAAAGGTAAACAAAACAGACTTAATTTCTCTATGTAATATTATTCCAAAACTATGTGTTTCATTTCAAATCATTTATATATTAGCAGTTCCTGTAAATGGGATTTGAAATATTACAGTTGACCTTAACTGCGCTTCGAGTGGGAGTGAATTCGTCATCAGTTTTTACGTACCTCACTATGTCATTATTACTCATGCATGTAGTCACTGTTTGTTTTTTTTTTTTTTTTTTTTTGTTTTTGTTTCTTTTCTAGTCTGGTCATTGTCATCCGTCGTTGTTGTTAGATTCAAAAATAAAGTCAAAACTTAATAGTAGGAGTTTCACAATAGCTGTTTTTGTCAGAGTTGCTTGCATATCCTGATCATTGACAATCCCTTACTTCCTGATTTCCCATACATTACAATAGTATATTACTGACCCATGAGGATCAATTATGTCTTATTTTCAATGTTCAACAAACTATTCATTTTTACTATTTTTTTCTTTCTCGTCACCCTTGCAATTCTTATTATGGCGTTCAGGTTGTTTTATTCTACAGCCATTTTTGAGTAAGTAGCATTCATGAGAAATGAAGAGATAACCTCCAGCAAGATTTGAACTAGCATCCAGGGGGCGCGTCTGGCATGGACATCGCTTTAACCAATTTGGTTACGGAGACTAACCGGGTAAGTGGAGTCAAATCTGCAGTCCATTGTAGCAATAAATGATACGTCTATCATTTATGACCATGTGGTGTATGGTTTTCACTTGATCGTCCGTGGTCGATGATTTCAGTCGTTCCGAATGATAGTCATCTTCAATCCTCTCCCTGCCCCGCTTGAAATCTGCAACCCACTTCGTTATGGTTGAAATAACAAACAGAATCTTCACCAAGCGTGTTGACCACATCCTCGTACTTACCTTTTTTGTAGATACTTGTTTACAGCTCTGGCTTCTTTCAAGGTCATTTTTGGTTTTCATAGCATATCATCATCAGTTTTTTCAACGTCCGTCTTTCCCAAGATTCGCCACAACTCTCTATGATGGGCGTTGCAGAGTCAATACTATCTGAACTTGCCTGGCTCGTCTCTCCATCTAGTACTCTGCCAGCTTCGGATGCGCATGTGATTTCTGGAGATCCATGTCGTGAGTCGTGATGTCCATCGGTTGTTTGCCATTCTTGTAACGTGACATTCGAGTTTTCTGATGGATTCTAAGATGTATCGGACTCCTGTTTTCTCCCTGATATATTGTGCTGTCTGGTGATCTCTCCATGTAAGGTTGAGCGTGATTCTTTCATGTACACGTCGCATAGCTCTCAGTTTGCGGGTTAGTCTCTTGATACTGACTTTCAAAGAGCGCCACCAGCAAAGGAATGAAGAAAGACATTTTAGGTTTTGAGTACAGTCATATAAGGCTTTCTATCATACATACCAAAAATCTTGTAGCGCCCACTATACTTTTATTCAGGAATTAAATATGAAACCCTTCTTTTAACTAGATATCGAAAATGTCACATCCTATGACGACTCCTATGAAAGCCCAGGACCCACATAGTCAATCGCTCATTGGCACCGGTACTCTTAGCTGGTTATGCTTTTGGTCCCGGTACTTTTTGTCGGATACTCTTTCTCTCCCTTTCCTTCCCTCCAATATCAGTATCATTTCGTCGGCTACCCAGCTGATCCGATCCCAACTATCTTTCCATCGTGACGTGTGTCTGTCCTAACTTGGCGCCTTTTCGCCACACCGATGTTGAGGCATCTCACATATGCACAGCTACGCAACTACGCAACCGTTTCCTCACCACGTGCTCCAAAGGCGTACTCACCTCTCACTCTCATGAATGAAATGGCAATGCTTTTTACTTCCGATAATCACGACGATCTCTCCGGTTTCCGTATTCATTCCTTGGTACACTCCAAGCCATATGGATTCAAAGCAGTTCAGACACCTCTGCTCCTACTTCGACGTCTTTACTATCAATGGCAACCAAGCCCCAACCTTTCGCTATCCCTTCTCATCTCATTACGCGATCGATCATATCAATGTTATCATTACATGTATTTCCTTTTCATTCGTCTTTTATCATTAATGTCCTTGTATTAAAAATACGTCTTATTTGTCCATCCAAATACTTGTATGTGTTTTTTTTTACTGGATTTAATCTCCGCGTTTATGTTCACACTTGGCGCACATTCTCTCCTTCTATATCTCCAGTGACATCGAGGCTACCATCAAACCTCGAGGAAACAAAAATCCTTTGGCTACCACATTTTTGCGCTTCGTATTCCTCAACCAAAACTACTAGAATTATCTAGAACCATACTATCTACAAACCGTCCTACTTACCAACCAGAATATCCCACTATAACTGGTGACAACCAAATATCTCACAAAAGTCTGTTAAACCGCTCGTTTCGGAATGAGGCTGATGTTTTTTTTAGCTCCGCTCGAATACGATATGATACAGCTGTAGATCAGGTTGAACCAAAGGCCTTCGATCTGTTTTTTTTATCTATGCCTATGCCTACAAATTATACAAAACTTGACAGACACAGGGTGACGTTAGTGACACACTGACGTAACTGTAACTTTCTACCAAGCCCAATGCTGCTCAAGTCTGCTCTAGAAAGCTTGCAGTGAACGGGGATCTACCACTTGCTCTTTGAGACTGTTCCACGGGTCTATTACACGACGTACATAACTGTAACTTTCTACCAGGCCCAATGCTGGTGAAGTCTGCTCTAGAAAGCTTGCAGTGAACGAGAATCTAAGACTGACGCTTTGAGACTGATCCACAGGTCTATTGCACGGCACACATAGAATTGCTGCCTCAGACTCGTACCTGATTTTCTTCAGCTTGAACGTATGACATCTAGAGGTGTTGTTGCTTTCCATGACAACCGCCAACTTTGTAGAACCCGTGGGTGTACATAGATGACGCGGTCATATCTCCCTCTCTCTCTCCCGTACTGCATGCTTGGAACCTTCAGTTTTACTAGTCTTTCTACATGGAATAGTCAGACAGTCCTAGCACTAGTGTTGTTACTCTCCGTATAACTCCTTCGATTAGATCTTCTTCTTTTTTTTTTTTTTTTTTTGTATCTTATCTACATGTAGCAGATCAGGACTAAAATACAAATGCGATTATTATAAACTGTCATCCAAAACTGTCACAAAAACTGTCAAAATAGGTTTCTGTAGTTTTCAAGCTGGTCTGACTGGCTATGTATGTATATACCACGCGCACAGGTCGTACCAATGGAGAGAGTTGGTTGAAAGTTTACTCCTCATTATGTCTAGTAAAAACGTTTTCTTTCGGTTTTGTGAACCCCCCCCAGAATAGGTTTCAGTTTGCAGTGAAAATTCATGCTAAATTGGTCCTTAATTTGAGCCTGCTGCATTTTTTTTTTGAAAATTCAAACCTTTTAGTGATCCAACAAAAGGTGAGAGAAGTAACTTATTGATTGATCACCCTCGTTTCCAATTTTTTGATTGATCATCCCCAACAGGACACAGTGTTGACCTCGTTATAGTTTCATTTGAGTGACTGATTGTTTTGTAACTTTAAATCCTGTCACCAGAAATTGTTGTGTCACTATGCAAGTAATCAATAGGGTGGGAAAGATGTTGACATATTTGTTGTACAACTTCCTCTGATACCACTGGTTATAAGTACATAAACAGAACCAAAATAATTTCCAATGCCTTTCTGTAGTAAATTAATTTGCAGTGGATTTCTATAGTAAAATAATTTCCCAAGAATTACTAAATGTGCTGTGTCACTATATATGCAATCATTAGAGTAAATGAAAGTTCTGGCGTATTTATTTATACAGCAATAAGAAAGCTGGCCAACACATGAACTTCAGCAAGACGAAGATCATGTGCAACAACCGAATCGGAGATAAAAACACTGAGATCAAAATCGAAGACACAGAACTGGAGAAAGTAGATCACTACATCTACCTAGGACAATGGATCTCCATGAGACCCTCAGAAGAAGAAGAAATCAACCAAAGAATCACACTAGGATGGCAAGCCTTTGGCAGAGCCATTTAAAAATAAGAAGGTCCTAATAATCCTAAAAAGAAAGGTGTATAACCAATGCGTCCTCTCAATAGTCATTTATGGAGCTGAAACATGGAACCTAACCAAGAGACAGATCCGGAAATTGAGAACTATGCAACGTGCACATGAAAGAATTATGCTGGGCCTCACAAAGAGAGACCACATGACATCACAGTATACCCAGGAAAAGACAATAGTCAGGGATATTATTGAATCCATTGAAAATCTCAAATGGCAGTGGGCTGGCCATGTCGCACGAATGGCGGACAACCGATGGACATCGCGACTCACGACATAGATCCCCTGAGATCACATGCAGTACCGAGGCCGGCAGAGTATGAGGTGGAGAGACGAGCTAGACAAATTCAGAAAGTACTGACTCCACGATGCCCATGATAGAGAAGTGTGGCAAATCTTGGGTAAGGTCTATATCCAACGACGGACGTTGAAAGAATGATGATGATGATGATGATGATGATAATGATATCTACTTAGGACAATGAATCTCCATGAAATCCTTGAGGAGAAGAAATCATGCGAAGAATTACTCTAGGTCGGCAAGCTTTTGTTAGAGCAAGCTCGACCTTCAAGAACAAAAAAATCCCATTAGTCCTAAAAAGAAAGGTATAAAACCAATGCATCTTCTTGATTGTAACCTATGAAGCTAAAACATGGTACGTAACCAAAAGATTGACGAGCCAGACAAATTCAGAAAGCACTGGCTCCGTGACGCCTACGATAGAGAAGTGTGGTGAATCCTTGGGAAGTTCTATGTCCAAAGACGGGCGTCGGAAGACTGATGATGATACAGCATATTTTTTTATACATAGATTGAGAAAACTTCCTGGTCCACTTCAAAGCTATGGTCCACTCACATCTAAAGTTCGCACCATGCCTCTGGTCGATTCACAACATTGTCCCCAAAACGAAAGACTTGTTATAAACATAGAAGCTGAGTAAACTCAATCTAGAAACATTTGAATTCCACCGTGACCCTGCTGATCTATAGGAAGTCTGCCGAATTCAAAATAGCATTCACACTTTAGACCACAGCTGTCACTGTTCTTTGCGTCCAGAAAAGCGCATGTTTACTCATCACCATCTACCAAAACCTGAGGACATAATAAAAAAAGCTCCTGGTACGGACACCCACTGAGATGAGAAAGAATTACCTATCTCCTCGAGTGACCAAACCATGATCTCAGTGAAGATATCAATCATATCAATCAATGCATTCAGAAATAATTTAATGAAGGATTTAGGAGACTCTAATTTCAAATGTCAATTTTCATATTAACACAGCCCAAACCTGTCTGCCTGGCGGGGCAAGATTGATTGGTGAACCGCATATGGTTTCATGACGCGATTCAGCTGTTACTCTAACCTGACCTAAGGCATTAAATGAATTAATTGATAAATCAGTATTATTTAATAAATACTACCCGTGCTATCATTGATTACATGAACAGCTAGTTTCGGAATAACTTTCATGTTATTTAATGTGTATTCATTTGTTAAGAGCGTAATAATACCATTCGAAGTTGGTAATAAGAGAAGAATGATGTGGACGAAAAGATTCTATAACCATCTTCATGAAAAAAGCCCACGTTCATCGTTACAACTGAAACCTGTAACTTAATCTAATCTAGAAGGTATATTTATAAGATACACACCCAAAAAGGTAATGAATATGTGGAATTAATATCCAAAGAAAGACGGACAAGAAACTGCTTCCTCAATCGTCAGGGCTGGATTAAGTTGTTGCGGGCTTGGAGCATATGCTATAAAGGCACCCCAAATAAAGAAAAGAAAAAATCAACATAAAAACACACATTTTGTTTTCACTTTAAAGTAATAAACAAGAACCGAAAGTTAAATGGGGCGTCCACTATGAATTTTAAATACCATTATTGCTAGATCACGTGATCCTGATTAAGAAATAATTTAAGGTAAGAAGCATCTAGTTAAGGGACACCTTTCCACCAGGTTTCAGAGATTCTTGAAGTTAGACAAAGTCGTCTGTAAAAATTTACATTTTCCACACAGTCAGATGATAAAACAAACGTGTCTGACATTTCAGTGATAGTATTACTTCGTTTTCATTCTGATCTTTGTACAGCAGCTATGACTTCAGTTTCGAATACCTTCGTATTAATGAGTCGCATATATGTCACAAAGATTCCACCCTCCTATTGATTACTGCATCAAAATGATAACCCAAGCCGTTCGTGAAAGTTGAGGACGTCATATTACTTTAGTACAAGTGAGGAATCAGTGAATCTGAAATGACAGCTTACAAACATGTAGCGCGGGGTTCTTGAAATTGCGGGGTCAGTAACATATGCTACTTTTGCTACATACTTAATCAATGAGAGAACGACTGACTAGAAGCAGCTTCCTTCATCATGAATAGAGTGATTGATATTGTTTTTCTCTATTGATATAATAGAAGTGTTTGCTTCGTGTTGTTTTTGTCAGAAAACGTCAACCGAGACTGTCACCAAAACTGTCAGCATAGGTTTCTTCCGTTTTCAAGTGAGTCTGTCTGTCTGTTTGGCTATCGGCGTGTCGCACTTACAGGCCGAACATGTTACGTATTTTTTTTTTTAATTTTGTTTTTGTTTTTCTTTCAAAATTCACCCCCGAAGTGGAGTTTCAATTTACAATGTGAGTTTAAGCTAAACTTGTCCATTACTTTGTGCCCAACAGCATTCACGCTTGTTTTGCTGTTTTGTTTTGTTTTTTTGTTGTTGTTTTGTTTATTTAGAAAATTCAGGTTTTTTTAATGATCACTACCCAACAAAGGGTGTGAGAAGTAACTTATACATCGATCTCCCTTTTTTCCCAATTTTGTGATTAATCACCCCCAACACAGCATGCTGCCAAAAGACGCTGGTCACGTGAAGGTTTCTATTGAGCGACCAACCAAGCCTGTTCTTTGCTTTGTTTTCTTAGCGTGTATATTTTGTGATGATAATTCTCTCTCTCTCTCTCTCTCTCTCTCTCTCTCTCTCTCTCTCTCTCTCTCTCTCTCTCTCTCTCTCTCTCTCTCTCTCTCTTATATATTTTTTTTGGTGATCAACATTTCCTTTCACCCACTCAGTCTTCGTGTTGCATATGGGATCCGTGGGTTGCAGATAGACACAATGTGTCTTCTCACGTAGGCTTAGCCCACTCACTTCTTTCCTATGGCGATTCCGACCGGTCTTTTCTCCTACCCTCTCTCTCTCCTTTCCCGTCATATCCGTAATTCCCCATAACTTCGTCAACATTGAGTTGCCAGATACGATTCGTTATTTACAGCTAAAACTGTCTTCAAAAGGGCTAAAATCATGTATGTGGGTTTTTTTAAAATGTTTTTTGGGTTTTTTTTTTACTCATTTGGAGTCCACTCACTAGTTGGCGTTTGCTGCCGTCTTTTCAATGAAGATGTTACGAAAGAGTATATATTTCCCGGGAACAGGGTAACAGAGTATTTCTGGAATAAATGTTAGGGACAACTCCGTTACACAATAAGCATTGCAATCACCGCCGTTTGTAGTGTAAGCAAGTACGACCCACTGTATGATCCGACGATCTACTCGATTTGAAGGCCTGATCCTATTGCTCCCACCCCTACGGACGCCCATGAATCAACTTATTAAATGAAATAACTGTATATTACGATTCCAGGTCAAATCATGAATTAATTTACTTTTGTCAAACTTACCATATTTAATCGGCCATCGTGGATTCTTATCCGTTATAATGGAAAACAATCAATCAGATGTAGCCGGAAATGTTTTTTTCGGCAAGGGTGCATCAACACCCATGTGTTAAGTCAGGTATTTACAAATGCAGGTCTCTCGCTTTATCCAAAAGTCTTGTATTCGTATAAAAGTCTTTGGTAAACCGAAATGGTGTAAGCGGAGAGAACCAATTAACATTAAAGAAAAAATGGTGGGCGGACCCTGAGGAAGAAATGGTGATAATGGTATGTTAGCCCGAGTCGATGGGGGTTTGGATGATAGGAGGCACAGGAGATTTAGAGAGAGAGAGAGAGAGAGAGAGAGAGAGAGAGAGAGGGAGAGACAGACAGACAGACGGACAGAGAGAGAGAGGGGAGATATACATATATATATATATATATATATATAGAGAGAGAGAGAGAGAGAGAGAGAGAGGGGGGATATATATATATATATATATATATATATATATAGAGAGAGAGAGAGAGAGAGAGAGAGGGGGATATATATATGTATATATATATATATATTTATATTTATATATAAGTATATATACATAGAGGGAGGGGGAGAGGGGGAGAGAGAGAGATGCTGAACGCTATTTTCACCTTTTATTCGTAAAAGCAAAATGGTGACGTAAATCGAACTTTCGGACGGAGGTTGGAAGGATACCTGTAAATCTACATTTAAAATCTTCATGATAATCACCTGCAGGGATACTAATAAACAGTTGCGGCCAAATCGCCTCCGACACATTAAACGCACTAAAATGGTTAGCCATATTGTGACCATTTTTAATAGCTAAAACGGATAGATTTGCCTCGAATGACTAAGACAGCTGAAATATTGCTAAAAACGGGTTAAAAATAGCGCTGTATGTTGAATTCTCACACTGTCAAAACAAGAAACTCACTGAATTTAACGCTTTTCGCGCTAAATTGGCAACTGTCTGAGAATGCGACTGTTCAGATTCACACACACACACACACACACACACACACTCACACACAAACATACAGAGACACACACACGTACACACACGTACACGCACATACGCTGACGTGCGATAGAATCGAGCGTTTGACGTCTTGAATAGACAGCGAGTACTCACACAGAATCGTTCTTATTCTCTCTTTATAGATTGCTATCTAAAGATTGTAACACGACCATTGGTTGCTTTGGTTGATCACTCAATAGAAACCGTCATGTAACCAGAGTCTTTTGTCAGCATGCTGTGTTGGGTGGGGGAGGGGTCATTTAAAAATTTGAAAAAAAAAGGGGTGATCAATCAATAATTACATCTATCTCCTTTTCACGAAAAAGATTGAATTTTCAAAAAACAAGAGTGGACGCTCCCGGACACAAACCAGGGGAACGATTTATCAAAAACTTTGATAGCAAAGTGAATCCCCCACTAAAAACCTAGAAAAAACGTTTGTTTGATTTTTAATCCCCTCTCTCAGAGAAAAAAACAACGTTTTCCAGATATAATTAGAAATAAATGATTAAATTCTTCACCTAATAGCTTCGGTATAACGCTGAAATCATTTAATCTGCCTGTGTATGGTCGAATTGTCAGGTAAAAATTTTCGAAGTGCTATCAACTCATGGGGACGGATGCTTAGCAAATGCTTACACTGACTCGTTTTTACTCTCTCTATCTCTCCCTCTCTCTCTCTCTCTCTCCCTCCCTCCCCCTCTCTGTAAATTCCAGTCTAAAGATTGTGACATGATCATTAAGTGCTTTGAGTTCATGCCTTATTCAATGACACGAACAATAAGAACCCGTTACAACCAAATCGTGCTGGTCACACCAGTTCTCATACTGGTCAGTACGTTGTTGGGTGATCGTCAGGGAATACCAGGCGCCGTGAGCAGCTGGAGAAAACTTTCTGAAGCGATCCCGTCAATCCTCCATTGGAAGTGACCGATCTGTACATGACGCTCAACGATGCATGGAAGAGACTCACCAACAGACACCAGAACCCTCTGAGTGGCCAGGCGAAGAGCAACAAGAAATCAATGAATGTACAAGAAAGCAGATCTTGATATAGCCTCGTTCTCAAGAATCCTTATTATTTGACTATTTCATGTACTTGGCAAATTTTACGGGTATAAAAAGGTTGTTTCCCAATTCTGATACCCAAATTGTCATTGACGTGAATCATTTGAAATTGAACCCCAAACAAAGCTGATGGGATATTTGAAAACGCATCTCATGTCCTCAACGGAGGGAGTTCCAAAAGCTTTATAAATAGTAGTCCACCTGCAGCATTTCTGCTGACAAGTTTCTCTGTGTATTTGTGGGCGCCCCAAGGAACCACACAGGACCCCTCAATCTCTAGCTACGCCTCGTTATCCAGACCTGTCAAAAGGTGACAAGAATTTTCTCATCGTTATATCAATAAACCTCACTAACACGTTACCAAGAATAGAAACCGAGATCGACAGTCCATTGATCTAGCCACCGAATTTACGAAACTAGCCGCTAAAGATAAGACACTTGTAATTCGAATCGAAGTTCTCCTTGATCAAAATATGGGTATTCATTTCGGTAGTGGGAAAATGATACACCTACTTTTTAATTTCAGTATGGTCTCAAAACGGACCCGAAATTGGCCAAGGAATCATCCACGGGGGCTTATACTTCCCCGGGACCCCCAGCTCATCGCTGGTCGACCCTTCCTCGGATAAACCCATTTCCATCACTGGTTCATTTGGTCCCCGTGAGGGCAGAATAGAATGCAAGATCGAGTTTGACATGGATGTCTACCCACATACGTCTAGATAAAGACAGTGGCAGGTAGGCATGTCCTTCTGATCCTCCATTTTTAGTGTAATGGAGAGGTGTTGCTGCAGAATCGGAATTCCCAGGACTGAATATACTTTTTAATGGCAATAGCACGAATCCTGGACCGAGTATTAGTAACCAAAGATCGGTGGTGAGTCATGTTAATGTATCTCACCCACCCAGCACCTAAGATAAACCTTCAAACCTCTCAGTTGTCAGTTCTCAGTTATCATTAGAATAGATTATTTCGAAACAAATTTGAAAATAGAGGCCGTTCCCCCTGATTGAAATCAATTTTCCCCCGAAATTCATAGTAATGTCTCCTTACAGTAGTTGATAGATTGCAGGGTTTAATTTAGTATAACTAATACCTATCTCTACTGATTAATCTGCAAATGAACGCGCAGATTATACACATGCGGAGAGCCCGTAAAATTGGTATCATTTACGGATGGATCCGACCTTCTACCTAGGATCAGATCATCTTGGCGCTCTGCCCACGATCAAAGTATTCCTCCCAGACCCTGTCCCAAGAATCGGGGTGTAGTGTCTTCGTGCTATTTGAAAAGTGTTACACACAGATCCAAGTACAATACCACTGTAGCTGGCATCCGGGAGGAATCATACACGCTCTATTAGTAGTGACATTGATCGCAAGACAAGCTTGTTAACAATCACGTTACGGCAGGTACCCACGCAGATCTTTTACAGATAAGTAAAGTAACTTCCAGAGAGAGAGAGAGAGAGAGAGAGAGAGAGAGAGAGAGAGAGAGAGAGAGAGAGGCGGGGAGTCAGTCCCTCCAGGCCCTAAGTCTCTAGCGACGCCCCCGCTTCCGAATTGTTTGACACTCATGGGGTGTCTGATGATTGTCTGCTTTTTCAGTATCCACAACTTCTTTGTTGATATCGCAAGTGTTCACACACACACACACACGCACACACACAAATAAACAGACCATACGTTATTGAAGTTGTCCACACATCTCTAAGAAACAGTTTTCGGCGTGTCGGTCTCTGGTATGTTAAATATCAATCTTCTCAGTCGTATCGTGCTAAAGTGGTATGAAACTTGGTCTAGACCTTCAGGCGAAGTACTCAACTTTCTCTTCCCCCTCCTCTTCCCCCACCTGCTAATATTACCAGAACTAGTAATTTTGCATCCTTTAGAATCCCCTTGCAATCGGAAATCACAGATATGGACGCAGTGATGGTGGACGTATCATTGAACTTATGGTTCTTATTTTTCGTAATCCTCAGTATCCTCAAGGATAGTTCATGCCATGACTATCAATTCGCTCTCTTCACCACTAAACAAAACCAGACTATACTAGTAGAACATGGTTTAGTTTGGCACAAGGCTAATATATTGTGTGTGGGAGGGAAAAACATAGTTCAAGCGAGAATCAACGGAAAAAAATGTGTCAGAATTAGCACAAGACTACAGGAAAAACTATTCAATTCGGTTTTAAGTCAATTTCCTGTCTCCTGAGTAACTCGAGTATGTTCTGTAGTAACGCGTCTCACTAACTCGGCATTTGGTAATTAAAGTAAAAATCGGACTATCGAAGCTTCACCTGATGCCCCGATCACAGAAGGAGAATATGCAATCTCAACCGCTAACCAGAACCATTGATCAGGACAGAGGCGTAACTAAAGGGCGAGGGGTATCCGAAAACGCCCCCCCCCACTCCGGCCTCGATTTAAGGGGTCCAAAAAGCTCTATAGATGGTAATTCACTTCCTGTATTTCTACTGACAAACGTCCCTGAACGTTGGAGAGGGCCCTAAAGACATTAAGCCCATCTCTGGGCACTAGCGGACCTGTGGGTGACGAGAGGCAAGAATCTGCCAGACGTCGCTTACTTCTACAAGACCGACCTTAGCAATTCTTGACCAGGACCCATTGTTGCCAATTTAACGCTTTTCACGCAAAAATCCACTTAGCAGTGCCATTTTAGTGTCATTTCTTCAACAATTTTTGTTAATTTCAAGATTTTTCAAAAATTTTAGCCGTTTTAAGCCATTCAAATGGTGATAAAATAGCTATCAATGTTTTTAGCGTATTTTGACGTTTCGCAGAGGTTGATTTAGCGCAAATAATTTTGGGTGATTGGCAACACTGCCTGGGACCTATCTCCCCACCAAATTCTTGACCTGGATCCGCTACTATCACTACCCCCTCCCAAATCTCTAACCACAGATACAGAAATCCCTGGCTTTGAACCTCGTACGGCACATTTAACATGCAGATCATCAGTAAAAAGAAAGAAGAAGGTAAGATTTCACTAGTTCGAACTGTCAAAACATCAGAATTACAGTTAGTTTGAAGAAACCACTGGTAAGGCGTCTTTCGATATAGTACGGTTCGTTATAGCGGGGTTTGCAGTAGAGGTAGGTGGGTCGTGGACCCCCATTTACCAAACATGATTACTCACAAGAACCGCGAATAAAAACAGAATTTGAACAAAGGACTCACTTTATACGACTGAAACATTAAATTCCTCCAATTTCCAATCAATCAACATAGCGTTTTTTTTTTACACGATTTATTTGATTTTGTATGGAAAAACAAAACCACCGTTCACCAGTGAGCTTGTATTTAAGCTCCCGTAACAGACTTCCGACTATCCGCGGTTGATTATAACGCGGTTGCCTTTCTTGGACCCCAATACCCACATCGTAGGTGGGGGCTGTGCTCCATCAAGGGTTAGAGTAGTAGTAAAGTAACTGACATAGTACAATTTAATAAAACACAGCACGGTGTATGAATGTCGCCGGTAAAAAGTTGGAAGAAGTAAACTGCCCAGCCTTAGTAGCTGTTGGTACTAATTGGTACTAATTGGTACTAACCAAATGCTACCAAATAGCAGCATCAATCGTGGTGAAAAGGAAGAAGAAGAAGCAGTATCACCGCGGAAGAGACAAGGGGTGTTCTAACAGAGTCACAGAGATTGTTAGAAGCAGTATTGATAGTAACAGAAGACGTAATATCAGCAGTAGTATTTGTAATTGTAGTAGTAATAATAAATAAAAAAAATGTAATATCAGCAGCAGTAATAGTAATATTATTAGTAGTAGAAGATGCAATATCAGTACTAGTAGTAGAAGTAGAAGTAGTAGTAGAAATCCAGAGAACCTGTCGTTCTTACTGACAAGGAAGGAGGCGGCCTCTACAAAACCTCCACATCTTTCGTTTTGTTGTCACACAACGGTTTTAAAATAATCTTTCCTGATCGCTTCAGCCTCCTACGACAATTCCAGCTACTGCAATATAGATATATTTATATATATATATATATATATTACATTGAATATAACACAGTCTCACAACATACAATTATTCCAGTATACTCCAGCTATATATCGTAATGTTAGTAGTAGTTATATTTTGAAACACTTCCTGGTTTTTTCAGATGCGTGTGTGTAGGTTTTAGTCGGTAGTTTGTTGCTGTCAAGTTTTTTTGTTCAAGTGCTTTAGATGCTACTTACTTGCTGCTACTGACTTAGTAACTGCTTAACTTGGTAAGCAAAAGCGAAAACATTTACTTACCAATAGATAGATCGAAAACAAAAAAAAAATCTTACATCAGCGATTGATCTGGCAAGATATCTGATCATCATTTTCATGTAAGGACTAGACTGAAAACCACTTTACTGAATTTCACGATTACAATAACACTATTTACTCCGTTTATACACAAATGCTGTAATACATGTTCAATTTACTTATACCATCTTTTAAATAATTTCTGTTCAGTTTGTATGTGTAAGCAGATTTGAGACTCACCATACAATACGTTTTTTCAACTTACAATTCAATTCTGTGATGTTTTGGTTTTAACACAAATCTTACAGCCGCT